>JAFNEN010003654.1:0-10558 GCA_019343175.1 Oedothorax gibbosus
TGTTTTTAATCTATTAGATGCCCTTTAATTTTCTATGTCCCCCAAATTTTAGTAAACACAATATTTTAAAAATGATACCCAAAAGAATAGATTTTTTGTGGACAGTTTATGCCTTTAAAATTCCAATGACTCTCGAAGGGCTAATGGATCACGTAGTTTAAAACAAAAGATATCTTGTAAAAATTTGGCTGGGGGAAGGGGTTTTGAAACACACCCCTCCCGTTTTTCATGAAAACACCATCCTTCTGAAAAAATTAATTTTTCCCCTCACCCCGGAAAACCCAAATATTCGGGGTATCTTTCATTTTCCATTGTAACCAATAAAGAAACCTTTTAATGCTTTCTTAAAAATTTTTTTTCCCTTTTTCTGGGGGGGACATTGCAAAAAATCAGAGATCCTAAAATTCTCATGTTTTCTTATCCTTGGTTTTTTTCAAACCATGGGCTAATGGGGGACTGGTTTTTTCCCACGGGACGAAATTCCAGTCCTATTGAGGTTTTTGGCAGCTGTATTTACGAGCTCGCCCTTTAGAAGGGGGGGGAAATTCCCCTCTTCATTCGAATATTTTAAAGTTCCCCCCATTTCAACTAGTGTTTTTTTTCACGCTCCCCTAGGGTTTTTGCTGTGGTGTGTAGGGAGCTGTGAGTCTTTGAGTTTTTCCCTTTTCTTCTGTAGAAATCTTGTACCTCTCTGTTATCAAACTCGCCTCCATTGTCATCAAGTTTTCCCTTAATCGAATGACCTTTATTTTCTGCGTGAGCTAAAAACGATTTTAAAAAGAAAACTTTAACATCAGATTTATGCTTTAGAAAAAAAAACGTAACGATATTTGGGAAAAACGGGGTCTTTAAAAAACTACAAAATACTTATATTTCGTTTGGGACTATCAAAAGGGGTCCACCCCAACGTCAGTCGAAACCAGTTCTCCAATTTTGGGTTTCCTTTTGGTTTTTTTGCCGAACTTTAAACGATGGCTTTTATAAGTACAAGGTTCACATGGTTTTTTGTCTAAACTCACTTTGGATGTAAAAATTCTTCTTTGGGGCAAATCTCTAATATGACTTTTATCTTGATGTCCCCATCATTAGGTACAGTTGCAATAAAGAACTTTTGTTACTGTGGGATTCAGCACATTCTATCTCTTCAACTTTATCGGGAAAAATTGGTTCTAATGCTGCTTTGTATAGAGTTTTTTTAAAACACTTCGAGTGCCAAAAAATCTTTTTTTTATTGTTGATTTAAAAAACCCCCAACATTCATAGGAGTGGGAAGAAAAAAAAACATTCGGATGTTACCCGGGGGGCGGCAAAGACTGAAAATAAATTTTTTGTATTACTCCAGGAACGTCCAAACACTTTTAACTCTAAAAATTCAGTTTTTTTCCCCAAATTTAAAAGTTTTAACTCTGAATTTCCCTTTTTCCTAAGGCTGTTAAAACTTCTTTTCCTGCTGCTTTGAGGGGAGGGGAAAATTAAATCGGGAAAATCTCTCAAAAACCCACGAAATAAGCCAATAAATTTCGTTACATTTTTTAGTTGCTCCATTATCTACCCAAAAAACTACTTTTTTTCCCTTTTTGATAGAAAAATTTTCTTCAGAAAAAAACATTTTAAAATGTCATGTCTAGTGACAAAAGATTTCTTTTTTATTACTTGCTTTTACTTTGAGGAATTGAATTCTTCTTCGGGGGCTCCCATCCCCAATCCCCCTTGTAACATGATTTGATCCAATGTTTCTTTAATGCCAAAATAGTTACAAGCATAATTTTTATTTACACTTTTCTTACTATGGAATCCTTTATTCTTTACTTATATTTTTTTGGGGGTTTAAAAATAGATTCTCCCATCTTTTCCCCAGTTGAAATTTCGGGGGTTTGGCGAAATTTCTCTCAAACATGTTTTAAATTTTGTCGCCAACCCTTCCATATGTTTTTTCATCACCCTTTGGCCAGAAGCATAAAAATTGATTTGAAAGATTGAAAACAATCCGGTAAAATATTAAAAAATTTACAAAATAAAATTTAATTCCGGTAATTTGTTTTCCTTTTTCGCTAGTAACCCTTATTTAAATCATTCCACAAGATACTTAATTTGGAAATATGAGTTGCAAAAATCGTAGCCCGAATTCCATTTAAAAAATGAAAAAATCCGAACAAATTTTAAAAATTGATCTTTCGTCGTTGCTTCAAATATAATTTTCAAAGCCTCCCAAGCTTTATACAGTTTTTTTTTCCATTTTAATTTTTTTTTTGGTTTAAAAGGCCCTCTGTTTACAAATATAAGAAAAAACAAACTTTTGGCCCTAAAATGTTGGCCTTTTTTATAATATCTACCTGGCTTGTAGCTCTTGAGTTTTGACTCACTTGCTGTATCAGCTAACTCGTGGGGCTTCTTTAATTTTGCCTTTCAAACTACATTTCCCCAAAAGCTCCTTCGTTTTAGTCGAGAGAGTCTTTAATCTTTCGCTTCCACATAGGATAATTGCTTCTCCAGATAAAGGCTTAATAGTTCTTCCTAGATCCATTTTTGGCTTAACCCCTTTTTTTACTTCATACTCTCTATGCACTGTGAGCATGCTATCGCCCCTAACCCCATAAACTTCTTTTTATCTAATTTTCAGAGCCCTTTTAGGTTTTAAATCATCTCACAAAAAATTTTTAACCGAAAAAAAAAACCCTTTTTTCCCCCACGCCATCCTTTTTCCACAAAACCCATTTCTCAAACTGTTGCCACGCAGGACAAAAAAAAATAAATACACCTTTTAAAATTAAAGCGCCCAAAAAATTTTAAAAAACCAAAGGGGGGGGAGTTTTAAAAAAACAGAGAAACGAAGGGCCCTTCGCCCCCTTTTTTAAAAAACGTTTCAGGTAAAAGGAACAGTAATTTAGAAAAAATTAACGTTTTAAAAATTTTTATCCCGTTTTTTTAACTCAAAAAAGGTATTAATGAAAAAAGCCCTTTTCCCGGGCCCCAAAAATAAAAAAATTTTTTTTGCATAAAAAAATTTTAAAAAATTTTTTTTTCTCTGTTTTTAAAATTTTTGAAAAAGGGGGGTGTTAATACGATCGAGAGGCAAGGTAGAAATTTATTAACTATTACGAATAAAAAGCACTTTTTAAAAACATTTCAAAATTCTTTGTCCCTATAAGTTTTTTTTTCCCCTTTCCCCGTTTTGATGAAAAAAATTCAAATAAATAAAAAAAAATTTTTCCGAACTAAAAAAATAATTAAACTTTTGTATAAAAAAAACTAAAAAATTTTTAAAGGGGCCCTTTTGGGGAAAGCGGGGGGCCCAAAAAAAAAAAAGGGGCATTTTTGGGGCCCGCCCCCACTTTTTTTAAACCGGCCCTGGTGGGCCCTTTTTTTTAGTTCTCTATAAATAAAAATTGTTAAATTTAAAAAATAAAACCCCCACGTCCGATTTTTTTTTTTAGTCTCATAGAGCTTCGAAAAAAATACAAATTTTGGCAAAAATTTGTTTTTTTTAAAGGGGGGGGGGTCCTAAATTTTTTTGACAAAAAAGGAAAATAAAATTTTTTTTTACCTTTTTCCAACAGGCCCTTTTATTGGGGCGTTTTAACTATTTAAGGGTTTCGGGGGAGTGTTTTACACCCCCGAAAGCTTCCCATAAAGCTTAGAAGCCCTTTCCCTACAACATTTAGCTTTGGTTGGGTCAGCTATGTCTTATCAAAAAAATAATGATTGCTGGTTTTGGGAAAGGTAATGAGATTTTTATCAATCATAGTGTCTCAATTTCATGTCTATGACAAAATCAAAACTACGAAATAGTTTAACGAATGGTTAACTTTAACATCTTGTGATTTTCGTCGGTCGACCCGACGATTAATGGCTAGAACTACTTTATCTATACTTTCTAATACCATAGATGATAAATTTTCCCCAAAAAAAAGAATAATTTTAAAAACTCCTTACCATAAATATCTTCCATTTCGTAGGAATTCCTATATGGAACCACCGTGTTCTTTCTTTGACTTATAGGATAGTATGATGCAAAAAACTAGCCACTATTTGTTGCATTTACAAAAGTTTACAATTTTTTTTTATAAATTTCGAACTCTTGTAACCAAAATTTCTTATCACAATCACAGCGAACTAGGTGTAAACAAACAACACATGTCATCGAGCACATTGTTTGTCCCGCCATGGCGCCATCTATTGATAGCTTTCTCATGACTTCCAATTTTGATGGAGCTTGGACGGCATTATATGTAGGGGGCTATGGTTATCCTCACCTCTCTTCCTCTGCACCCCTAACGAACGCTGATTGGATGAAAATCGGTTGGCCAATTTTTCGTAGGACAAACAAACGCACGTACAGCAGCAAAACACGATAAAAAAAAAGTGTACATAGGTTGCTAGTTTTCCCTTTTTAATATTAAAAATGCCATCGTTTTGTGGCATTATAAATTGTGGGAAAAGAGGAGATAGGGTGGAAGTGTCTTTCTTCAGATTACCAGTTATTCCGATAAAAGGAAAGGACAGTAAAATTCGTTTGGTATTAGAAAGAAGATAAAAGTAGTTGATAGCCATTAATCGGTCGGGTCTGACCGACGAAAAAACAAGATGGTTAAAAGTTAAACACATTCGTTAAACATTTCGTAGGTATTTGATTTGTCATAGACATGGAAATTGGGAGACACTATGATATAAAAACTAAATTACCTTTCCCAAAACCAAGCAAAATCCATTAATTTTTGTTGATAAGACATAGCTGACCCAACCACAAGCAAATTGGTTGTAGGGTAAGGGCTTCTAAGCGTTATAGGAAGCTTTCAGCGGTGTAGACACTCACACCGTACACTAAATAGTTAACAACGTCCATATAAGCAATGTTAGGAAAGTGTACTGAAAAATTTAGTTCCTTCTTTGTCAAAGAATACGGATCTATACCCATTAATTGAACGAATTTTTGTCCAAATATGTACCGGTTTTTCGAAGCTCTATCGAGACTAAGAAAGTAATCGGACGTCGGGTTTAGTTGTTAAATTTAACAATTTTATTTATAGAGCAACTAAAATAAAGGTCCAGCCAGGGCCGGATTAACAAAGTAGGCAGTCGCCCAAATGCCCCGTCCATTTTTTGGGTCCCGCAGTTCCCAATGGCCCCATTAGAATTTTAGTTTTTTTTATACAAAAGATTAATTATTCGTTTTAGTTCGGATACAATTTTTTTTATTTATTTGAATTTTTTTCATCCAAACAGGAAGGATCAAGAAAACTTATATGGACAAAGAATATTTGAAATCGCTTTTAAAAGTGCATTTTATTCGTAATAGTTCAATAAATTTCGTACCTTGCCTCTCGATCGTATTTAACACACACGTCTTTCATAAATTATAAACAGAGAAAAAAAAACTTTTTAATGTTTATGCAAAAATAAGTTTATTATTGTTGGAATCCAGGAAATGCTTTATTTCATTAATACCTTTTCTGAGTTCAAAATAACTGATAGATTTATAAAACGTTAATTTTGTCTAAATTACTGTTCCTTATACTACCTGATAACGTATTTTAAAAGGAGGCGAAGGGCCCTTCGTTTCTACTGTTTTTTACACTCCCCTCCATGAGTGTTAAATATTTTGCGCAGTATGTTAAAGTTGTATTTATTTTGTTTTGTCCTGCGTGGCAACAGTTTGTAGAAAATGATGGTTTTGTGGAAAAAGGATGGCGTGTGAATAAAGTTTTTTTTTTCGGTTTTCCATTTTATGTGTAGATGTGACTTAATACTCAAGGACTCTGTAAGTTATGATAAACTAAGAAGTTTATAGGTTATGGGCGATAGCATGCTCACAGTGCATTAGAGAGTATAGAAGTAACATAGAGTTAAGCCTAAAATGGATCTAGGAAGAACTATTAAGCCTTTATCTGGAGAAGCAGATTATCCTATGTGGAAGCGTAAGATTAAAGACTCTCTCGACTATCACGAAGGAGCTTTGGATGTAGTTGAAGGCAAATTAAAGAAGCCAAACGAGTTAGCTGATACAGCAAGTGAGTCAGAACTCAAGAGCTACAAAGCCAAGGTAGATATTTATAAAAAAAGCCAACAGTTACGCCAAAAGTTTGATTTCTAGTACTGTAACAGATGCCGTTTACCAGAAAATTAGGGAAAAAAGAAACTGCATATGAAGCTTGGGAGGCGTTGAAAATTATATTTGAAGCAACGACGAAAGATCAACTTTTTAAAATTTGTTCGGAGTTTTTCACTTTTAAATGGAATTCGGGCTACGATGTTGCAACTCATATTTCCAAGTTAAGTATCTTGTGGAATGATTTAAATAACGGGTTACTAGCGAAAAAGGAAAACAAATTACCGGAATTATTACTAGTATGTAAAGTTTTGAATATTTTACCGGATTGTTTTCAATCTTTCAAATCAAGTTGGATGCTTCTGGCCAAAGATGATGAAAAGTCATATGAAGAGTTGGCGACATAATTAAGCATGTTTGAGAGAAATTTCGCCAAACACGAAATTGCAACTGGAAAAGATGGAGAATCTATTTTAATCGCCAAACCAGAATATAAAGTAAAGAATAAAGGATTCCATAGTAAGAAAAGTGTAAATAAAAATGATGCTTGTAACTATTGTGGCATTAAAGAGCATTGGATCAAATCATGTTACAAGTGGATTGCAGATGGTAGACCACCGAAGAAGAATTCAATTCCTCAAAGTAATGCAAGTAATAAGAAAGAGAATCTTTTGTCACTAGACATGACAGTAACATGTTTATCTGAAGAAATTTATCTATCAAAAGGAGAAGAAAGTAGATTTTGGATAGATAATGGAGCAACTAAACATGTAACGAATTCATTGGCTTATTTCGTGGATTTCGAGAGATTTCCAGATTCAAGTTCCCATACCATCAAAGCAGCAGGAAATGAAGTTTTAACAGCCTTAGGAAAAGGAAGTATCAGAGTTAAAACTTTAATTGGAAGAAATACTGAAGTTATAGAGTTAAAAGATGTTTGGTACGTTCCTGGAGTGTACAGAAATTTATTTCAGTCTTAGCCGCCAGGATAGACATCCGAATAGTTTATTTACTTCGACTCCTACTGAATGTTGGTTAAAAGTCAACAATAAAATGAAGATTTATGGCACTCGAAGTGTAAATGGAACTCTATACAAAGCAGCATTAGAACCAATTTTTCCTGATAAAGTTGAAGAGATAGAATGTGCTGATCTGACAGTAACAAAGTTCTTTATTGCAACTGTACCATAATAGATGGGGACATCAAGATAAAAGTCATATTAGAGATTTGCTCAAAGAAGAATTTGACATCAACGTGAGTTTAGACAAAGAACCATGTGAACCCTTTTACTTATGGAAAAGCACATCGTTTAAAGTTCGGCAATAAACCAAAAGCTACCAAAGTTGGAGAACTGGTTTCGACTGACGTGTGTGGACCTTTCGATGAGTCAAAGCGAAAATATAAGTATTTTGTAGTTTTCAAAGACCAGTATTCCAAGTATCGTTACGTTTTCTTTCTAAAGCATAAATCTGATGTTACGTTTGCTTTAAAGTCGTTTTTAGCTCACGCAGAAAATAAAGGTCATTCGATTAAGGAAATCTTGAGTGACAATGGAGGTGAGTTTGATAACAGAGAGGTACAAGATATTCTACAGAAGAAAGGAATAACTCAAAGACTCACAGCTCCATACACACCACAGCAGAACCCTAGTGAGCGTGAAAATAGAACACTAGTTGAAATGGCTAGAAATTTAAAGTATTCGAATGAAGAGTGGAATATCCTACATATCTATGGGCAGAGCTCGTAAATACAGCTGCCTACATCCTCAATAGGACTGGAATTTCGTCTGTGGAAAAGACCAGTCCACATGAGCTATGGTTTGAAAAGAAACCAAGGATAAGACACATGAGAATTATAGGATCTCTGTATTATGCCACATGTACCAATACAGAAAAGGAAGAAAATGAGTAAGAAAGCATTAAAAGGTTTTCTGATTGGTTACAATGGAGATGAAAGATACAGAATATGGTTACCTGATGAGGGAAAATTAATTTTTTCTAGAGATGTGATTTTTCATGAAAAAACGCAGATGTGTGCAAAACACGTCCCACACAGCCACTATTGTCTACAAGATATCTATCTGTTAATCTACGTGATCCATTAGACGTTCGAATGTCTATTGGACATCTATGGCATATCTGTTCCCACAAAATCTATTCTTTGGATATCTATTCGACATATCTGTGTACCACTTAAATTAGACTGATCATTTAGGACATCTAATAGATAAGCATCAACTCTTATTGTTAGACATCGATATCTGGATATCTAAATAGATGCGCACGTTCGTTTATATTTTTCGACGTACAAAAATATATTTCTATTAGATGTCTAAATCAAGGATTCGACGATATTGGTTTTTGTGTTAGATTCTTCGTTTAAAAAAGATGGATTTTCGAGAGCTTCGTGATGAATTTTCTCATCTTTCTTTACATTGCGCATGTCCACATTTATCCACTCCACCGCTATAAATGTCGTATGCTGTCTATAAAAATTTCATATAACCTGTAGAATTCAAACTTATATCCAACTAGTAGTCCATTTGAACTAAACTGAATCATGAGGTCTATAAAAATTATACATCGGTTACTAATTGGACGCCCATATCTACAAGTACGTAATGCATATCTATTAGGCGTCTACTGCAACCAATAAACGTCATGAGATCCAGGTTGGCTCTGGTTTCAACTTCTTATGGATACGGGCTAGGAAATACCAAATTTATTAAAATCTGATGAATGATCTCTCTAAAAAAGAAAGGGTTACGCAAAATTTTAAAAATTTAAACCCTTTGTCTCAAGATAAAATTTTTTCGTATTTACTTCGAAATTTATTAAAATTTTTCTATTTTTAAAAATTATTCTTTAAAAATTGAAATTTTTGACCCTTTTAAATTTCAAATTTTAAAAAAAAAAAAAGAAAAACTTTTTGTTGCAATAGGATTTAATGATAGTTTTTTATTTTTTATTTAAAAATTTAATTTTTTTTTAATTCAAAAAGGGTTAATTTTTTTTTTTTTTTTTTTTTAAAAAAATGGTTTTTTCCCCAAATTTTTAAATTTTTTTTTTTTCCCTTTAATTTTCCACTTTCTTAAATGTTATGTGCAAAAAATTTTTTAATTTTTTTTTTAAAATTTAACCAACTTTCCATTTTAATAAACTAATAGAGGCTATAAAAAATTAAAACGGGAAAAGGGCCCTATTAAAAAACGAAGAATTTTGGGTTCGAACCAAAAAAAAATTTTTGTGGGGTTTGGGGTTTAAATTTTTGGGCGGGGCCAAAATTTTAAAATTTTAAAAATTTTAAAAGAAGTTTTTTAAAAAAAAAACAAATTGCAAAAATTGCTTTAGTTGCGGGAAAATTTTTTAAAAAAATGGTTTTTAAATTTTAAAAAAAAGTAAATTTTTTTAATTTTTTTTAATTTGGGTTTATTTAATTTTTGCCGTTTTAAAAAAGATTGGGGAAAAAAAAATTTTTTGAAAAATACAGAAGGGAAATTATGAATGCCAAAGATTGATAACATTTTTTTAAAATTCTAATAGGGGAAAAAAATTATTTTTTACTTTTTTTTTAATACAGAGGGCAGAAATGAAGCCATTAGGGTAAAAAAAAAAAAAAGTACATGCTTAAGCGCCTAAACCTGAAAAAAACGCCAACTTTTATGGCAAACCTGTAACCATGCCCTGCTAAGATAGGGGGGGTTTGTTGAGGGGGAAGGAAAGGCCCTTAAAGGGGGGGGGGAAAATTTAAAAAGGGAAAAGGTTTTAAAAAAAGGCTAAAGGAACAAAACGGGTTTTTAAAAAGGGGTAAAAAAGGAAAATTTGACGGCACAGAAAGTGTTTCTGTGTTCGGATTTCAGAATGGTCCCGTGGTCGTATTTTTGGCCCTTTTTTAATTTTTTTGGGGTAAAAAAAAAAAAACAAAAAAGACTAATATTTTGGTTTTTTGGACTTTTAAAAGCAAATGACAAAAAATTTTACGACAATATTTTCGATTGAAAACCCAACCTTTTTAAAATATGTGCTTGTGTATATCAAACAAGATATATTTTTAAATAAATACTTTAAACGATGTATCATAAAAAAATAAATTAATAAAAATTTTCCCATTTACTTTTATTTCGCTAGCAATTGAACTTGTTATAAATAAAATTCTTTAAAATTTTTTAATTTTTGGGGAAAATTGTTATAACGACAAGTTATTTAAACTCAAAAAAAAATGTTCCAATTAAAAAAAATAAAATTTTAAAAAAAAAAGCTTAATGTGATGAATTAAATTGCGATTAAAAAATATCGCACAAAGGGGGTTTTTTTCTCAGAAAATACAAAACGGTTAAAATAAAACTTATTACCCAAAAAATTTACCGAAATTCGATTTTACCCCTTTTCGTTTCTTTAAAAAAAAGATTTTTGAAAAAAACTTTTTTTTAAAGATCTTGTTCTCAAAACAAAAGATTCATCCTTTATTGAAAAAAGAATTTTGGGTTCCGTTTTTTACACCTAAACCCACGC
>JAFNEN010003655.1:0-10848 GCA_019343175.1 Oedothorax gibbosus
AGTTCTAACTTACAGTAATTTTACATTCAAATTTTAATTCACCAGTTGATCTTCAATAACTCTTAAGTAAGTTGATTTTGAGTTATTAAAGTTTCATCTCGCATTTTGGCCTGGAAAATCATCAAAAAGTCCGGGAAAAAAGCTTTAAAAAGGGCCTGGAATTTGGGTAGCCAAGAGTTGTATGAACCCTGACTTTCTTCCCTTCCCCTCCCCCCTTTCCTGGTATTCCAGGAGTGATTGTCACAGTTTTTTTTTTTCACCTTACTCGAATTTGGTTAAAACCAATTGTTCAAGTTTGAATTGTAAATCGTTTGAAGTTTGAAAGCAACTGCAGTTAACCTCACAGCAGAGCCTCAAGCTTAGTTTAGTTTGAATTATCGTCGCACTAGAGCTACACGAGGGCTATTGAAGAGCCTCAAGCAGGGTAGGTTGTTTAATCGGTGACACTGAAGCCATTCCCTGGATGGAAAAACTACCCAAGGGGATATAGAAAAAACACACTTTCAAAGTTTGTGTAATCAAAAGGATTATGATCTAACATTATGGCAAACCTCTATCGCCTCCTCCCCATGAGGATGACGAGGATAAGGATGAGATTGTGAAGGAGATCTGGAGGCGGAGGTCCTTTGTCGCCCACCCCATGATGATGAGGGATTCCTCTTTCGGGCCGCATTTGCCTGATGTGCTGCACCCTGGTGCAGGGCCGGATTTAAAGATTTGCCGCCCAAGTCACAATATTCTCCCACTTCGGGGAAAGGTAGCTGGTTAGCTGCAAAATAGGGTGGTATTTGCTGTTTAAAATAGATACACATATTGGAATCATCTATGTACTATTACACACTCAATCGAAAGCGAAATAGGCGAATTTCTTTAAAACTGTTCTACTATTTTTCTTTGAACTTCGAAATTCGGGAGGAGGGGTGCAATTGCCCTCGCAGCGACCATGTTTGCTACGAATTATTAGTGCTATATTTACTATTATGGTTTACGCATTAATGTAAATTATTGTTTCTTTCTTAAAAATATTCGTATTTTTAATAATAATTTTTTATGCCGAATGGCGCTTTAATGGGTCGTTAAATTTGCTGCCCAAAAAAATTCGCCGCTCTAGGCTACAGCCTACTTAGCCTATTTAGAAATCCGGCCCTGCCCTGGTGAGTAATTTCAGAATTTGCAGAATCCTTTTACCAATACAAATTGGGTAATAGTGTTTTAGTCCTAATTGAAATGCTTCGAAAGCACTTTTTTTCCCTCTCCTCTTGCATGGTTTTTCAGGAAACAGTGTAAGCCTCGCTATTTCTATTTCATGTTGAGCATACACAACACAAGTTTTGAATTAGGCAACATTTATAGCCATGAATTAGGCCGTTGTCAAAATAAAAATGGCCTAATTGATGGGTGTCGTTTTATTCATGTAGCTGCAGTTTGTCTGTCCACGGCTGAATAGCACTTGGGTGGTGCTACTGTGAAATAAATAATAGGTACAAATACGCACATTAAACTTCCTACAGGGCAAAGAAAAGTGGCCCCGGTCTAGAGATAGGAATACGTTGAAATGCTTGGCGAGGAAAAACTCTTGAAGCCGCCTGAAAGCTTTCAAGTGGAAATAAAAGATTATTCAAGCGTGCAATGGTGTCACTTGACAAACCTTGCATTGGATTAGCATCACATTAGAACTACTCATGGACTAGTGGCCAGTTCAGATCGTAGTGCGTCAGTGTGAGTTGCGACTGTGTTTGAGTGTAAATAGATCAATTCACAGGTGAAGATGAAACTCCCAGTACAGCAGAGAGTGTTCATTGTATAGAAAAATTTATTAAAACGATACGAATTCGTGGAAAAATGTGACCAGTTGTTTGTTAAAGGGAATTTAAATGTGTAAAAGTGCCAAAAAAGAGTACTAGGCAACGATCAGTTACGAAATGGCGTCAGCCAGGATCTGCTGACAACAAGTTCAAAAAACATTCCGAAACTGGTCTGAACACCAGATTATGGGTCTTGCAATCATTTAGAATGTTTTGGTTTTGTATTAACAAAAACAGAAAGGTCCGATTCTCTACGATAAATAACAACCGAAATAATCAATAGTGGGAACTTTATTTGATCAGGTCTACAAACCTTGTTTATAATTCATTTCAACTAGCTTTTCAAACCATAGCGTAGTTGCCGGCAAATAAGTTGCCAAGCGTTTGTTTGGGCTTAATATTGAAGTGATCAATGGCTTCATGTTAGCAAACCTGTTTTTTGTATTGGTTTTTGACTTCTGTTGTATTCTTATCTCCACGTTGGGGCCACTTTTATTTGCTTCACCCTGTATATCCTTCAACTCCACATAAACAATAAAACAAGACTGAAGTGGATTTTTCTGGGGTGTGATCTAAACTGGTCGCAATTGCATTCCAAAATGTCCTAATTTTCAGCATAACAGTTCAAATATCAACTTGCACTTAAACAATTTCAAAATGTACAGTCAAATGGGGGTAACTTTGGCCAAACTTCCCACTCTTTTAAAAATGTGCTTGCCATTTTCAATGAGTGGAAACTCTGTCTTGACCTTATGAGTTAAAAAAATATTCAAGAAGAAAGTCGGTTTTACGGTTTTAGGCTTAGGCCATATCAGTGCCGGATTTCGGCAGGCCTACAAGGCTTGGGCCTAGGCCCGTTTTAAAATGATCCCTCAGACAGAAAATGTATTTAATATTATTTTAAAGATAAAATTGCCAAAAAATTGAAAATCGCCAATCTTCTAACTCCGAAAACCTATCGCCCGACGGCCTAAAAAATTGCCAAATTTGCAAAAAATCGCCAGACCTGGCAGCCCTGGATTTGGATACGACTTCGGAAAACGAGTGTCTGCACCTGCAAGCTCATTTGTCATCAAATGGTGAAGTTAGAGTTATCGTAACTGAAGCTATGTAAATACTTGTCGGAAAAAGGGCCCCAAATGTGGGCCTAGGGACCTGGTTCTTTAAATCCGGCACTGGGACAAATTTACCCCATTCTATGTACCTAACAGGTTTTTCATAATTACAAACTTCAATTTCCACTATAAATGTAAATAATTGACAGGTATAAACTTAGATTAAATTCATGTCGCTTTTATTCAATGTATGTAGACATAGGAAGAGGGATTTGACGTCTTCTTACATCAAGAGTATGTTACGGAGAGATCCACAAAATGGCGATACTCCCTGGTCGATCAATTAGGTTTGAGAATCGGTGATAAGAAAGGTGATTAGGTCAGTTTAAAATATGTGCTGAGATGACACAGTTTCTGTGGGAACGATTGATCTTAGGGATGAACCGAATACCAAATTTGGCCGAATAACGAATATTCGGCCAAAGTCTAAGCCGAATATTCGGCCTACCTAAACCAATTTTTATTTTTTGTCGGATCTAAGCAAGTTTATTTATTATTCATCGATTTCAATTAAAACATAAACATATAATACACAATAATTTTAATACAATGTAGCTATATTAAATTTTTAATTGAAGCAACACAGAATAAAGTAGTACTCGTTTGTTATTAAAATAAGCCTTTTAGAAAGTGTAAATTGTTAAAATCACAACACGAAAACAAAAGTATGAAAACAAAAACAGAAGTAGGTGGATCCGGTGTAGAATGAAAATAAGAAAAAAATAAAACCATGGCTTACAATATTATTATATAATTAATGTTTTTTTTCTTTTAGTGAAAAAATTACAATTGTGATGTATATAGTAATTATTGTTTTTTTTAAAGCCCACTCATTGTAACTGTTAACTTAAAGAGACATGTTTTTTTTAACATAACTTGAGTAAGGCTTGATTTAACATTATAAATAACTAAAACTTAAGAATTTGAGTTTATTTTAAAAGAAAACAAGTCCTGTTTGGGAATTTTTTGACGTTTTATTTATGATAACTTGAAGAAATTTGGAAATTTTTTTAAATTTCACTATTCGGCTGACTCTTCGGCCGAATAGTTAAGCTATTCGGCCAAACCGAATATTCGGCTAAAGCGGCCGAATACCGAATATTCGGTGCATCTCTAATTGATCTAATCGACAAAGCATAACCATTCGGGTGTTGTTGGGGTGTTACGTTACAGACATTAATAAGTAACATTAAAGATATGTGAAAAAGGTAATTAATTTCTGAAGTTTAAATTGGGGTTAAAATTAAAAGTTTTTGAGGGGCCAGAACATGTCATATATTTTCTTCACTCTTCCATCAGGTCCAGAGGTGTGTGGCCAGAACGTCCTGGACGTCCTCAGAGACATGCGCGAGGAAGAGGAGGCAGCAGAAAGGGTCGTGTGTCTTGATCCCGACCTCATCGACCTGACGTCCATCCCGCCTCCGGCCACTCCGGAGGTGGAGGAGGCGGAACAAGTGGGATCGGGGACGGAGCCAAATGAAGTACCTCCGCCCCCTCCCGTTCGGTTCTTTGACTTTGCTGAGGGGACAGCCAACGGAGGTGAGATTAGTGACGATGTTAAGGATTTGTTGTTTTCTGCACAGTATGTTTCTAGCACATATTATTGCATGATGTCCTTTCGATTTCTATCTGATGGCAATTTATTGTAGATATTATGAGGCTAAATCAAGTGAAACTAAACCTTACAACATATCGAGCTACTAGGGATGAGTTGAATTCGAGACACAAGGAATATTTTTTTTTCCCTTCATTTCTGTACAGTATATATCTCTTAAAAAAATTTAAACTGGTTGAAATCAAAGATGTTTTTTAATTATTTTTGAGTGTATTGCATCATTTCATATTGAAAGATAAGTGTATCAAATTTCTGTTAATTAGTCTGTTTAAAAAATGAGCAATCACTGCACCAATAAATTTTTCAACTAACATTTATGCAAATCATTAAGATCTCCTCTCTTCCAAACAGGAGTGACCCCTTCCCTGGACGACAGCCTCGAATCCCTATTGGCCACTCTATCTCCGCCCCACGACGACACCATCCAATCGGAGGAAGAGACAGAAGTGGACCTCTCCGCCTACATCATCCCACCTCCGCCCACTTCGAGCCCGGGTCCAACGAGGCGCAGGAGGCGGTCATAGCGAGATTCGTGGCAGCAGCTGAAGACATCAAGAGTTTCATCGGAGGTGGAGGAGATTCGGATTTGATATTGGATTCGTCTTCTTCGTCATCGTCTGGATATGACACGTTCCCTTCTTCGCTGCAGAGTGAGGATGATTCTCGCTTTCATCACTGGGTTAGTGTTAGTTTTATAACTTGTATCCACTCTCCTACTACTACACTGAATTGCACCATTTGCTGCACAGCTCAAAAGAATTAGGGGAATGCATGGTTTAAACCCTTTCACCCCCCATTGATTCCATTTGGAATCATAAGCTTGAGATTTTTTTCTCACTAAGTTGAACTCGCTCTTATTTATCGTTAGATGGAAGCATCATGTCTTTTGAAGAATTAAATAATGTTTGTTTTAATTAATGAAAATATGAAAAGCATGGTAAATAAAATTACCTCCCAAAATATTTTATGAAATAAATGGACTACCTAAATTCTTCACGCTTTCATTCTTAATGTTTAAAAATTGATTTGAACTTTCTTTTAGAAATAAAGCTTTGAAAAATTATTGCTATAATTTATTCAAAAGTTATGATTCCAATTTTTGTCCCCTTAAATTTTAGTCAAAAAAATTAAAATTTCCCCCCTGTTATTTACCATTTCATTCTGGATGCATGATGAATCTGTTTCACAAATTTTAGATTTTTAGAATAAAAAAATAAGAAGTTGGAACTGAAAGGTTTAACAAAAGTACACAAAGTGCTCCCCTAATTGTTGTGGGCAGTGTACATTAACAGTATTTTAGGCCTTAGGTGGTGAGCAACATCAACTTTTTGTAAGATTGACATGTCAACGGGTTTGTGTAAAGTTCCTTTATGCTGTCTCTGAATGTACTCTGCTCATAGTTTTGAATATCTTGGGTACCATTGTATCAGTTTTCTTAGAGGTTCCAGAGAAATGCTGAGGTTCGTGACAGCAATCAGCCTTTATTTAGGTAGGTTAGTAGTTAGTAAAAATAAACCAGTGGCTGCAGTGCTTTTGGCTTGTGATGGGCCACCCCACTCAAGCCCATACATTTTTGAGCCCATTTAATAACAGTTGGCTTTAAAACATTCTGGTCCCACCACCAGATGTGGTCTTTTTACTTGTTAAAATCTGTCCTCCATAAAAAAAGAAACTTTCTGTAGAAATGAACTAAGGTTTTGGATTTGAATCTCATTTTGGCACTGATGTTCATCTGCTTCCTTGTTATTGCAAGGTTTGTCTGCTTAAACTTTTTTACAGTTTTCAATGTTAACCCCATTGAATACCGATAGTTTCATTGAAACTTTTACTTAGAATTGCTTCTAATTTGAAACCAGGCTGAGTTAAGTATAGGAAAAACACATGTTCCATATTAAATACTTTAAAAAGGTTTTATATATGCCGACCCGGCGGCGCAATGGTTAGGGCGCTAGCCTTTGGAGCCTCTGGGTTCGGGTTCGAATCCCGGTAAGGCATGGATGTTTGTGTTTGTCGAGTATATGCGGAGTAACGTGCTCGTTAAATCTGTTGGGTCCGAAAGTCCTGTGGTCGGTTCATTGCGCAGTTTACCACGGGTACAGGTCCCTGGAGACTATTCCCTCCCCTTCGGGACATGTCTAAATTGTGGAGGTGGCGATAGATGGCAGCATCTGTCAGCACGATGCCAAGTCGGATTCCTGCCGTGTGGTCTCTACACGGGCATCTCTCCTCAGGAACCCTCCGCACCTTTGCCATAATCCTTGCCCGCTCCGCGGGAAGAGCTTGGGTTTCCCAAGTGGCATTAGTAACAACAACAACAACAACAAAAGGTTTTATTGTTCAATTTTTCTCTTTCAGGAAAAGAGGCGTACCCGAACCCAGTTGTCCCTGCCCACATCTCCACCTCCTGCTGGAGGGAGGAGGTGCTTCTCTCTCCTTCCTCCACCGCCTCTTCCTCGGATTCGTCTGTGGTTTTACGACAGCGTCTGGAGCAAGTACACTAAAAATGCTTCATTGGTTAACAAACTGTATCTAAAAAGAATACTACTCTGTCAAACCGAATCTAAAAATATTTTAAGATATTAGTAGTTCTAATTCCAAACCTCTTATTAAACATTGTCAGGGTTCGTGCGCTTCCTGAAAAACTCCTGAATTTCATTTTATTTTTTAAGGGACCTTATAACTCCTGAAATTTGTGTATCATCTCCTGATATTTCCCCCCCCCCCTTCTCCTGAAAAAAATTGAGGACATGAATCATTTTTCTCCTTTCTCAGTCGGTTTTTTCTCCCGTACTTTATCAGGAGTCTACTGGTCGAAAAAGTCATGAAATTGAAACAAAGTCACGTAAATTTAAAAAATCGACAATCGCAAAAAAAAATTATTTGGCTTTTACACCGAAGCCTCAAATTTTCCACAATATTTACACCTCTTGTTTTCCTTCATTTTCGGTCTAAGTCACTAGACCAATACAATAATAAACAAACATATTCAAATTTATTTTGCGATACCTCCTGAATTAGCATTGCTGCACTCCTGGAAAACTCTTTAGAATCTCCTGAATTTCACTATCATATATAGAGTACGAACCCTGTTGTGTAGATTTTTTTTACGGGAATTTTCTCCCTTAGTTTGTCCAATAAAAGTAAAAATAGAAAAAAAAATTTCAATAAAAATAAAATTTGCTGGCATACTATGACATAGACAGACCACTAGACATAGTTAAACTCAGTGAGACAAATCTCAATCGATGGCTGCGACATCTTTTTCGTTTGGTGATCGAAATCCTGTAAAAAAACTGACATCCTTCAAACCAGGAACAAGAGCAGGCAGGTAACAGAACCTGGAAATCGGGGAATTTTTCAAATTTAGCAAAATATCAGGAATTTTTTCCATTTCGTATTATTTAAACATCAGGTTTAGGTTGTTATTGCGATCACTATACTAGCGGACACTTCTTGATCAAAAGAAAGTATTCTGGTTGGTCCGATTGGCCTGAACCGGAGCTACAAACGTAATCTCGACTATCTTCCTATCACGCAGAACCAAAAAACTTTCAATTGTTATCAAACATCAAATATGCTCCAAAGTCTCAACGCTGCGCATGATGTCGCCCTTAACGGTTGCATTGGGTGCCTACTCAGGTGTCAGCTCGTCACTTTACTGTGGTTCTAAATTACGACGCCCGTTGCCAATAGCTCTATTATGACAATAATTCAAACTAAACTTAACTAAAAAGTAATTGTAAAATCAGGGAACTTTTTTTCAAGGATTTTGTTACCACCCTAAAGAGGAAGTTTTCGTCCACCAACTGTGTGACTGGATGAGGAGAATGACTTAAAAAATATGAGGGTAAACACTACTGGAGAGCTGTGGCTCAAAGTAGAACAAGATGACAAGGGTCTTTGGGGTGGGCCTGGCAGTAGTGCCTAGGAAGAAGAAGGTATTTTTTGTATTTGTGGGGAGATTTGTGAATGTTTACGGCTTTTTCAATGCATGGTTCTTTCAACAGGGTTTGTACGCCTCCTGAAATTCTTGAAAACTTCCTGAATTTCAATTTTTTCTTTTAAGGGACCCTTATAACTCCTGAAATTTGTGTCTCATCTCCTGATACTTTCCCCCCCTCTCCTGAAAAAACTGACTTTACTTTATTCAGAATACTTTACTTTATTCAGAATAAGTCTACGTGCACAGTAGAAAAATCGAGTTTAGACATTGTGATAATAGTTAATGTTCCGGAATGCACCGCACCACTCTTCAGAAGATTTTTTTTTTCTTCTTTTCATCATTTGAAGTGCAGTGAAGTCACTAGACAATACGATAATAAACAAAAATATTAAATTTTATTCCTTGTTTATCTCCTGAATTTGCATTGCTGCACTCCTGAAGAAATCCTTAGAAACTCCTGAATTTCACTATCATAGATAGAGTATGAACCCTGTTTCAACTTCTGACTGAGAGGAATTTTATTTTAAGCCGCCATGTATTGTATTTTCCCTTGGGAAAAAAATCCTATGCCGTTTAGCTACTATTCTAAGTCTTTCGACGTTAAATACTTCAATCTTCCCCAATCAGAGATCCGGAAGAGCGTCGCACCACGGGCAGCTGCGACGACCTCCTGGGGTCCAGGACGGACTTCCTCTCGGTCCCCGACGTCGGGATGACGCGGTCCGTGTCCTGGAACAGTCTGGCCGAGAGGGTGGAGGTTGAGGATGAAGAGGAGGTGTCCACCTTCCACCCCTCTGCGTCCCTCAGACAGGTGAGTCATTAACCCTTTATGCCCCGAATTAAGTTTTAATTTCAATTATTTGTCTTTGAACACTTTAAGAGGGACTGTCAGTCCCATAGAGCTAATGCAGTAGTTTTGAAATCACAACTTTGGAAAAAGAATTGCTCTGTCGTGTTATCCCATTTTCCCCAGGTATGGGAATCATCATAACATCAATATAAAACAAAATTGAAAAGAAAATAACGTACGGTTATTAATGGATAAAGTTTTAAAATAGTGTCGCCATCTGCTGAATATTTTGGGGCATTTTAAAACGTCAAAAATATATAATTAAATAAATAGATAACATTTTCGTTTCAAATTTGTTTCATTTCGATGTTATGTTGATCCCTATACCTGGGGAAAAAAGGGCTAACATGGCAAAGTAATACTTCTGCGGAGTTGTGATTCCAAAACTAATGCATTAGCTCTATGGGACTGACAGTCCGCGTGTAAAATACTTTTTTTTGTGTGTATAGCAGTTCTGCTACACCAAAGTATTTGTGTGTAGCAATTTTTAATTAATGCATAGCACTTTTGAGTATTATCTATCTTTATCGACGCACCATTGATTAGCGATGCATTGAAATTTTTTGACATTTTAAGTTATCTATGTGCTTTGCACATAAAGGAGCACATTATTTTAGTAACAACGTTACGTTGATTTGTACTTCAGCCACACTCATTATTCGGATTCAACGACGTGATCCAGTTTTTAACAGTTCGTAACTGAACCGCCATATTTTACTTACGTTGATTTTTGCAACACAAAATAATAACGAATTGGAAACCTTTGCTAAAACTTTCTGTTCTGGCGCGATTATCGGCGGTTTGTTTTACACTTTTCGCTACTCACTTCCAGTCTGGTATGGAGTTGATATGTTTCCCTGCTCGAATGAAAAGCGGCCAACGGATTCGAATTGATATAGAGCTCCATGACTTAGACAACTGAACTGAAGCGATCTGACTTCGAATCGTTTGCAAAAACACCATGGTTTATGACAAACGGAGATGCTTTGTGAGTATCGTAATTAAATGCGATACAAAGCTAAATCGCTATCGCAAGTTTTCATTTTGGTGTCGCGTTTCGCGATGCGATACCGCTTATTTTACACGCTGCTGACAGTCCCTCTTAATGATAGCTATTGCAGTTAATTCGAACATAGAAGGGTAAAAAATGATCCCTCAGACAGGCCAGGCGTTGAAAAATGTCTCTGCATGTTGCAAAAACTAGCATGTTCAAATTTCATGGTTTAAGCCTAGCAAAGCAGTACCACAAAAATTGTGCCTATTACGTTGAGGATATCTCTCCGCAAACTGAAAACTAGCCAGTGCTTCTCTGTTACGTTGAAAAAAAACTGGAAATCCCTCAAAGCTTTCATATTATATAGCTCTTCATGATTTCTTCCAATATCAATAAAAAAATTCAATTCAATAGCGTTAAACCACTATCTCTTTGAACAACCGTTCAATTTGATTTTCCGACTTACTTCATAAGTAAATACTTAATGTACTTTAAGAGTTTAGTAAATTTTTCTAAGTTATAAAAA
>JAFNEN010003656.1:0-10282 GCA_019343175.1 Oedothorax gibbosus
AAAAAACGACCGGCCCAAGGGACAAAAACGCGGTGGAATACACGGAAACCTTGCAGCAGAAAGGACCGGGAAAAAAACCCCTAAAAAATACCTTTTTCGTTTTTGGGTTTTGTCTTCGTGGTTCTTAGTTGTGCCCACAGGTTATTTTTTTAAAAATTTTTGGGGAAATTTTAAAGTTAAAAAATTTAATTTTTTTTCAAAAAAAAAAATGTTAAAATATTTTTAGGACCCCAAGTCAATAGATGGGGGGGTCTCATCCCAAGTTTTGCTATAATTTGGGGGGGAAAATAGCCCTTTTCTCCCCGGTTTTTCGTCAAAAGGGTGTGGGGGGGTTTCGGCTCGCGAACCTAAACTCCACTCTCTTTTTAAAGCAGAACCCCCCCTTTTAAGGGGGGTAAAAAAGGTTTGTCCCAAAAGGGATGGACTGCCCCTCTTGTCTTCCAGATAGGGTTTGGGGGGGAAAACAAACAAAAACATTGACAATGGCCCCCTTTTCAACTAGGCTGTGGGGAGCCTAGTGTCAGCGTCCGGTTCAGATCGGAAGGTCCCGCGATCGGTCCCGGGTACCCCTAAAGACCCACCGGGGTATATGGGGTTTTTCCCTTTTGGGGGTCGGCCCATTGCGATTTACCACGGGAAAGGGGCCTTGGGGGGGCTTTTTCCCCCCCTTCAGGGAATGTCTAAATTGTGGGGGGGCGATAGAGATCTGTCTTGTATGTGTGTGTATGGGGGTTCCGTTTTCTTAAAAAAAGGGGTTTTTTGGGGGGGGGTTTTTTGCCCCCAAAAGCACACAAGCCTGAATAATATTTAAAACCCCAACCCCAAACCCCCACTTAAATATCCACGGAAAGGAAAGGGGATAATCTTGCAAGGGGGGTTTGGGAGGTTTAAAAAACAACTCCCTCTTCCCACTTTATTTTCTGGGGCATACTCCCGAAAAAAAACAAAAATCCGGAGGAGGGGAAAAAATGCCACAAAACATATGACAGGTTTTTCCCCGTTTTTTCCCCTCCAAAAAAACGAACGACCCCGGGGGTCGAACCAGTAAATTGAGCTTTTGGGGGATTAGAATCCTCCAGCCACTGAGCCCCCAAAAAAAAAGCAAATAAGAAAGAAGCTTTTGGGTTATTTCTTTTAAAAAAAAAATTCCTTTTTTTCCCTTTTTGGTATTGTAACGTTTTTGTGTTTAAAAAATTCGATTCTGTAATTTTTCCCCTTTTTTTCAGTAAGGTAAAAACCCAAAAAGGTCAAACAAAAAAAAAAATATTTTGGGATTTTTTTTCGAAAAATGAAAAATTTGGGGCCCAAAACGTGGGGGGCTCTGATGGTTGAGGTATTTTCTTATTTTTTCAATTTGATAAAGACCTTGGGGTTAGAAAATTGTTCTATCGTGGCTTTGTTCTTATATAAAACTATTTTGCTGGGAAAAAAGGTTGATAATTACTTGCAGTTAACATACCAAACGGAAAGTTGTTTCGAAATTAGAAAAAAAAAACACAGTTATTAAGTATGTGTTGGGAAATTATCTTGTAAACATTGCAAACAATGCTGGATATGGAGATTTTCTTATTGCGATTCTTTCTTACTTGAAGAGGAAGTTGTACATTCTGATTTGAAAGATTAAGAGAAAGACGAAACAATTTGAAACAAAAAGCTTATTCAAATTAAAAAAGATATGAAAGCTAAAGTTTAGAACTCATGCTATTTTCCAATGATGTAAATGTGAGCTTAAAAAGGTATGAATAAATTAATAATACTTTTGATAATTATAGTAATAAATAAATTATCAAATTTGGTGATTATAATCCGGTTACACTTTATAGTCATCAAATTAAGTTTTTAGAAATGGAAAGCATTATAAACTTGCTAATCGTACAAAAACTACTTCATTTTAAGGGGTGCATCAGTTTGAAGTATACTAGGTGTAGAAGAAATATTAGTTTACTTTGGTAATGGAAATTTTATCATCTATTTAATTGCTAACAAGGTTTACACTATTTCTAAAAAGTACAGTTGCACGTATAGTAACTCCTCAGTATAGTCTATGACAGTTTTGTTTTTGCAGGTACAGAATATAATTGAAGAGCTTAGTGGAAGAACGTGCCTAAGAAACAAAAAGGTGATTGAAAACTAGAAAATGAGTCTTTAAAGTTTTCCTTTTGCCACTAAAAGATGTTGAAAATGGTACTTGAACAACCGTAAAAGTATACTTAATTTAAAGTTCATGAAAAAGGGGATTTTGTTATCTTAAAAGAGGGTTTTAACGTAGTTCATTGATATTAAAAATCTCAATTTTTTCAAAAAGGTCAATTAGCATGTTCTTCCACTAAGCCTCATAGTACCTCGATGATAGTTTTGTAAAAGTTCCGTAATATTGCAAGAAATGAATTAATAATATCGTGCTCAAATAATAATAACTGAAAAATACTATTTCAAATAGTTTTTTTATGGTATATATTAAATTAAACCCTCTGAGGGATAGCAAATTGGCTGAAGTGTAAAACTTGATTTCAAGGCAATGAGAATTAAATAAAATTTTTAACTGAAAATTAATTTCTTTAATTTTTTAGACATTATATTTCTGTAGAACAGAGATGGGGGAGAAAAAATGGCTACTCTAGGCTTTAGATTTTAAACTTTAATAAATTATTAAATTTATAATTTTAAAAAATTAAGTGTGTTGCTGGAAAACCTGACAGCCACGGTGACTGGTTTATAGATCTGTATCCCTCAAAGGGTTAATACGCAATATGTTCAGGAGAATTCGTCGCGGATGCTAGAAAACTTATTAATTACTCGACAAAAAATGCGTACAAATTATTGTCAAAAATACCCGAAAAGTTATTTTAAACTAAGTATCCTTAGCTAAGCAACGATATCAGATGAATCCACATTCAGATGTCAAGTAAGAAAATACAATGTCGAAGCGAAATCGGATTCGAAATTCGGAAGGATTAAATACAATTGTGCGCTAAAATAAATTCATTTATAGTTGGGGTAAGGAATGTCTAACAAACACAAAATAAGGTTGTCAAATGTGATTTCATGGATAAACAAGCAAGATGCGATTAGAGATTGCGTAATAGTTTTCAGAAATTTAGTGGACAAATCTCCGGGCTTTATTAGAGCTGGGGGAGCTTCAGTTGGTAAACATCTGTTCGCCCCTGCATCCGAAGAAGGTCCCAGGTTCGAGTACAGGCATCGCAAAAATAACTGCCGTCCTATATAAAACGGCCCGTGCCATTGAGAGACGCCAAAAAATCACTAATAATGCCCTCGTGTAAAGGGTGTGCATCTTATATATGCTCCCAAATTTCGACGCTGGTTTACGATGCTGTCGTTAAAAAAGCTGCTTGCCTCAGGGGCGATCACCTAAACTGTATTACAATGAATTTAAAAACCTCATTTTTAGTGATGTTTTATTTCACTAATTTATTTCACTAAGCTTGTTTGTTTAATTTATAGATAAATAAGTTTTGTAATTGAATTTAGTTTTTCAGGGAACTTACCATACTGACAATGTGCATCAATATCGTATTAGCCTCACATATTATAATTAATAATTTTTCTCAATATAGATGGAAATAATACTTTCAACAAAATTATTATTTACATAAATTAAATATAGATTTTTCTTTAAAAAAATTGATAGTGAAAATTTGTCTGTCGATTGTTACCATATAAGTACCAAATTGATATCAATTACCGAGGATTTTTTTAAAAAGCCTATTTTATATTCGAGTTCCAAAATAATATTACAAAAAGTTGATTTTTTTACAAATATATTTGATATAATAAATATTGCAATGTAGAGAGTAACAGAAATCTTTTTTAAAACTCTAAATAATTCTTAATTATTATTAAAACGTCGTTTTTCTTAAAAACTATCTTTTTTTATATTTTGTATTCTGAAAAAAAAGGGTTTTTTAAATTAAATTCGTTATATACACCAAGAAAGAAAGTATTTCTAAATACATTGAACAAACCGAATGATTTTCAATTTACTAATTAACTTTCAGACTAACTTAGTAGCTGTTAAAAAAAAAAAAATACTTTCCTAAATTTGTACTATTGTTAAAACAAGAATTGGTAATTTTTTAAATTTAAAATAAATATGATAGCATTCATCATTAGTATTTTGTGGATTTTTAAAACAACATCAATCAAATCGTATGCAAAACTGTGTAGAGAAATTAAAAGATGGTGCAAATTTAAGGTCATAAATTGAAACTTATCTTGTTACTTGTCTAGAACTGTTAAACTGAAAACATAGGTAAAGACTGGCCGGGAAAAAACAGCCATAAGCAACAAGCATGACTCTCAACTTGAAAAATACGTGTTTTATTCATAAAAATTCATTGAAATAATTTTAAAATATATCCTTCAGACGCAAATCACATAACAGATTCATAACTGTAAATATACATTTGGACAAATAAACTAAATGTCTTTAATAATTGTTTATTTTAGACGTTGAGAATTCCAGACTTCATATAATTCCGCTTACATTAAAAGTTTTCAGTTTTCTATATACAATCAATTTAGATATAACATAGTGCAAAACTGACAATTTTCATATATTTTAAATTGATTGGTAATTAGAGACTGAGTTAACATTGAATTTTTCAACGAAACGTTTTTTTAGAATATATTTAGTGAATGTTTTAATTGCGATTTACTTTGATGTTCAATAAAACGTGATATCACTTTATGATAATTAATCCTAACACTATTCTGTTGAAAAAAGGCGGTATAAACCGTACTTATCTTTTATATTTAAATTGGATACCTTTGGTGCTTTTTATGCATCAATTATTTCCGAACGATTCCTTTTAACTGTAAGTGAAGTGCAGTGCACGAAAATATTATCCTGATATTTACGGCGAATATCAAGGGTGATCTAGCAACATGTAACCATTCCAGGCTAACCATTTCCAATGCTCTGTGCAAAACGTAAGTGATCATTGCAGACGTATTTCTTTATGTGACATTATTTGGGTGAGACAACAAAGCTCTTGGACATTCCGTTTTGTTAAGGTCGACTGCTAACAAAGCGGGAAAACACTGTATTGTCTTCAGCGTTAACATCAATATCTGAATGACCCAAAAATAATTTACAACATAACTGGCCATTCTTTGCGCTAAGTGGGAGAGGCTTTCTCCAAAATCGAGTTTGATTCTATTAGGATATCCCCTGATGTATCGGATATATTAATTTACTTTTATCCTTATTTTAGCATTGACGTTTTAATTCTTTGACTTTAGAAGCGCTTTCTTTTTTAACTACCTCTACATGGCCATTTGCCGCTGCCAAATGCAATGGAGTATTTCCCTTCTCATCCGTAAGATTTACGTTTGTTTCGGACCTCTTCAACAAATCTACGACCTTTCAATGTCGTTGTTCTTAGCAGCCCAACAGCATTTGTCTGTGTGGATCGTTTCTTACCGCTGCATATTTGTACCCTCTTGCCATCGTGGCTTGTTCCTGTACGGCCGTGTTATGTCCTCTTACTTTTCTTTCTTGCATCCACACCGCGCCATGTTCTACCACACGTTTCAAGTAGTGGACGATCATCTGAAGAGTGCATGTGATTCTGCTTCGCGCCCAATAAGCCGACCAGTGTATCCGTAATGGTGTTCTTCATTCGCCCTGATACCAACCTTGCGTAGCAGTTTTCAATTGCTTCAAGTCGCCGTGGTACGAAGAAAGTGTGAAGTGGGGTCTGCCAAAACTTTTGTCTTGACGTTAACGTCCGTGGCCGGATTATGACCCCAGCAAAGCCTCCACACGTCGGACATGGTGTGAAGAGATCAGCGCCAGTGCAAGGAGTGTGAAATAACTTCATTCTTCTTCAGTCACCAAAATGCCAGGTACACCAGGAGTACTTCGACGACCTTACGTACCTTTAGAAGCAGCAGGGTGAAGAGCTGTGTCACATGCGTAGTTTGGAATTACCGAAATTCCAGGAATTTCAGTCATGCTTCTACAACATCCGCCTGCCACGCGTTTTGGATTGCCGAAAGTAGAGATCATAACGAGTTTGGAATCTTTTGCAAGGGATGTCCACTTTCTTGGGTCGCCAACAGGGCTTCAAACTGCTTCTGGTGACCGTTTTGTGAAGCTATGGACGACGTCGATTACATATAGAATCCCTCTGTTGATGCTCAATGTTTGGACACTGCAGAAATGCTCGAAGTACCTCAGGCGTCCAATCGGCCGCTAATCCGAGAGAGGAGAGGCAGAGCGCAATAATTTTTTTAATTCCCTCCAGTTTACATCGCTCCTTCTGCAAGCAATTCTTCAACTAAATCCAGATCACCCTCTTTATACACTGCTTGAAGAAATCTTTCAGTTAGTCTTCGTTGCTTTTGTGTTTTCAATCCTGATTAGTATCTTTTGCAAATATTTTTATTATAATTGAAAAAATTAAGAGCCTTAAGAAAGAAATTAAGAGTGCTTTTTTCGAAAACTTGGGCACGGAGAAAACTGAGCTAAGTATTCGCAATGGAAATGAAAACAAATGGGGGGAAATTTCCCCCTTTTGTTTGCTTGAGATTAGATACGTAAAAATCTTCCCACCTGTATCAATAAAAGTAGATGCGTTAATTTTTGTTCGTATTTTTTTTTATCGTCATTCCGTGGAAGCAAGATAAAAATTTAGTTAAATTTTGATAAAAACGATTGTATAATATTTGTCATATTTCAAAAAAAACCGTAATTTTCATTTTTTAAAAAATTATACAAAAATATTTTGAAAAAAAAAATAAAAATTAAAAAAAAATATAAAATTTGTTAAAATTCATGAAGTATTGTAAAGTACAAGACTATAAATTTCAAAATGAAGGAAAATCAGGTATTTTTTATTTCAAAATGAAATAAATTTTTTAAATTAACACTACTGTTTATCAAAAATAAATGCGCGATTTACTTGAATGTTAAGATTCTAGGGGCCCGGTGACCGAGTGGTTTGGCCATTACCTAGCAGTCTGCGCGCTGTAAGGGGTTTTTTTGGGTTCGTTCCCCCTTTTCGCCTGGGTTATTTTTTTTTCTCTGTGACAGTAAAAAATTCTTTCTGTGTCTGTCCTACTTGAAAAAGGCTTAAAAGAGGGTTTGATCAAGCCAAAACGGGAATATATATGACACGGGGAAAAAAAAAACCCCCCCTTTCGTTTTTCGGCGTATGGTAAAGGGAAATTTTTGTAAAATGTGTTTTTTCAGGAAATTTTTTAAAAAATTGAAACTGGGCAACCAAAATTGTAAAAGGGGGTGTTACATTTAAAAAATGGTACCAATTTAAATTTTTCCAATAAAAAAACCCCCATTTTTTTTAAAAAAAAAATGTTCAGCCCCTTCAAAATACCCCAGGTAAAAAAAAATTATTTATTTTGCTTTTTGTGAGATTTTAAAAGCATAATTTGAACTCGTTTGGGGGAAATTCCAATTTTTAAAAAGGTAATTTTGGGTGTTTTTCAAACGACAAGCAAAAAAAAGGGTTACCATTCCCCAAAGGAGCTGAATTAACCTTTTCACTAATATTGTGATTTTTTTTAATTTTTTTTTACCTTTTTTTTTAATTTTTTTTTTTTTTTGATTTTAAAAATTTAGAAATAAAATAAAGGGAAAAAAAAAAAATTTTTAAATTTTTTAAATTAAGTCACACATGGATTTTTAAAAAACGAACAATTTCAAATGCGATTAGTTAAATCAGATAGCAAACATGTTTTTTTACATTTATTTTACATTTTAGAAAATTTTTTGTTTCATTCATGTTGCTACAAAAAGTTTTTTTAAAATTGGTGACTAGGTCGGGATCCGGGACAATCCCGACAGCCAAACCCGACAACCAAAACCGACAAGCTGAAACCCAATGGGCGAAACCCCCTTGGGGCGAAATCCCGAAATGATTTTATCAATTTTTGATTTTTTTAAAAATATTAGAGATTTTTTATTAGTCAGTTTTTTAACAGTTAGTTTGCCCTTAGACAGTCGTTAGTCGTTGTTGTTAGTCAGTTAGTTGTTATTTATCCGTCAGTAGTCAGACATTTTCAGTCAGTTAGTCAGTTGGGGTTTGTCAGGAGTTATTTTGTCAGTAGTTTTGTCAGCCTTTTGTAATTAGTCAGTCAATTATCAGTCAGTCCTTAGTTAGTCAGCCGTTATTTCCTCCGTTAGTTGTCCCGACTGAAACTTAGTCTAACTGGTCAATTTTTCAGTGAACTCACGACTGATAACTGAAAATAACTTTTAATTTTCTAGTACTGACTAAAATAACAATACTGCAACAAGGATAATGACTAAAATGATGATAAGACTGACAATGCTAACTAAGACTAAAAAACTGATGACAACTGAACTAATACAATAACGAGAAAACAACCCCACTGACAATTCCACTGACCTAACCGATGACTGATAAATGACTTAATAAGGATGACTAATGATAAATAAAAACTTAAAAAAGAATCTTAAAAATTTTTTAAAAAATCGGAAAAGGGGGAAAAATTATTTTGGGGGTTTTAAAACCCTTTTATTAAGAGTTTCCTAAAGGGGGTTTTTGTAGACTAAGAACCTAACCACCTTGGACCCAATCTGGCAGCCTGCGGGGAAATTTTGACAATCGGGATTTACTAGTCGTTTTTAATTTTTTTAAAAAAAACACACTTTTTAAAAAAGTTTGGAAAAAATCATTAAAAAAAACAGTAATCTGATAATGAATTATAGAAACAAAATCTTGTATGCACTGAAACAAGAAAAAATTTTAGACATTGACGACTCAATAATTTAATAAACTTTCCCCAAAACAGTTTTCAACCCCCCAAACGATATGCAAGTTGGGGGATAAATTTGCCAAGTAATTTTGCCCCCCGGGCCCTAAAATTCGTTTTTTTTTGTTTTTTTACAATAACTCGGCAAAAATTGTTTTGAATTAAAAAAAAAACGGGAATTGGTTCTACTTAATCATTTTATCGATTTTTGAAAAAAAAAATTTTGGGGTTCTATTCAATTTATTTTTTTTTTTAATTTTAAAAAAAAATTAATAAAAAAAAAAAATTTTATAAAAAAAACTTTTGGTTTTGTTTTTTAAGATTAAAAAGTATATAAGAAAAAAAATTTTTTTTTTTAATTTTTTTTTTGTGGAGGATGATAAAATTTTGTGAAACTTTTTAAAAAATTGGGGTTCAGTTTAATCTTAATTCAAAAAAAAGCCAAAGTAATTTTTTTCTTTTGGTAGGGGGATTTTAAAGATAATAAAATTTTTTTAAAAAAAAATTTGGGGGTTTTCCCCTTGGGAAATTTTTTAAAAGGGACTCATTTAAAATATTTAAGACCCCTTAAAATTTTGGGGTTCCAGTTCTCAATTCTACGCATTTCCTAAAAAAAAGACCCCTTTTTCACAAAATTCCTTGACCAAAGCAGCCAAAAAACGAAGGGTGGATGTTTTTTTCCCCAGCTTACTACCCCCCCGAAAATTCTAGTTTTTTTTTCCCTAAAAGTTTAAAAAACGAAGAATGGTAAAAAAAAAAATTTATCGAATCAAAATTTTATACCATTTCTATATTTAAATCTTTAAAAAAACGGCGCAATTGGAGGATTTTTAATTTTTAATAGTCCAAATTAAGGGAAAAGGGCCAAAATAAAAAAAAGCTCAAAAGCAACAACAAAACAAAAAATTTACAAAAAATCCAGTTTTTAAAATACTGTATCATCAAAAAAATAAAAATTTAAGAATATTTAAATGTTTTTTTAATCAAATTTTTACAAAGTTTTACCCCGGAAAAATAAAAAAAAATCAAAAAACATTTAAAAAATACAAAAAAAAAAACCTTTTTTTAACGCATTTTTCAATTTCAATACGTTTAAAAGGGTTAAAAAGTTATAAAAATTGTATTAAAAAAAATTTAAAAAAAGTTAGTATATGATTTTAAAAAAAATTTTCCAAAAAATTTTTTAAGAAAAAATAAAATTACAATTTTTTATTTTTGATGAATTTTAATATATATGTCCTCTCGAGGGGGTAAGAAAAAAAATCATTCAACCATTAAAATTTAAAAATTAAATACAATTTAAAAAGGTTTTGTGAAATTAAATCGTTTTTCCCCCCGCATTCAAGAAACGTGTGCAACGGGAAGTCCCCGAGTAAGGTGGCGCGGGGATAGAACAGTTTTAAAAGCAAAGCCCAAAAAAAAAGGGGTCCCTTGTGAGATTTCCTAAAGTTCTTTTACCAAAAAGCTAAAACGAAGGAAGAGCGGGGAATTTTATGGATTTTTCATCTTTGGTTTGGTT
>JAFNEN010003658.1:0-34542 GCA_019343175.1 Oedothorax gibbosus
AGAATGGAACCTTTTGTTTTTGTTAATACAAAAAATTTTCTAAATTGTTTTTCAAGACCAGAATCTGGTGTTCAAACCCGTTAATGTTTTTGGATTGTTCAATACAGACCTGTCTGAACCCCATTTCGAAACTATTTTTGCATAGCACTCTTTTTAGGCCCTTTTACACATTTAAATTTCTTCAAAAAAAACTGGTCACATTTTTTTCCACAAATTTCCGGTTTAATAAAATTTTCAAAGAACCCCTTGCGTATGTGAGTTTCATCTTCACCTATGAATGGATCAACTTACGCTCCCCACAGTCGCAACTCACACTGACGCCACTACGATCTGAACTGGCTAATAGTCCATGAGTACCTCTAATGTAATCCCTAATCCAACCCAAAACCAAGCAAAAAAACAGGTTTGTCAAGTGAAACCATTGCGCGCTTGAATAATCTTTTATTTCCACTGGAAAGCTTTCAGGCGGCTTCAAACGTTTTTTCGCCAAGTAATTTAAAACGTATTCCTATCTCAAACCCGGGACACTTTTATTTTGCCTCACCGTATAATACGGATAAAGACCTGAACTCGCCCAAGGGGCCATGAGTAGCTCTAATGGAATATTAATCAGTGTTGTAGTGCTAAATTTTTTTTCCCGGAACGCTGTTATACAGGCGTGTCCGGGGGGGGGGAGGCACTTTTTATTTTTTAAAATCATTGTAAGGTTTGGCTGCGAATTTTAGTGGGGAAGGGGGCATGTTTTACTACTAGTTGTGCTTTAATTGCCTAACATTTCCGTTTTGGTCCGATTTTTTGTCTATATACTAGCCGACTTAAAATGCTTGTGCAAAAGCTTCATAGTTTTGCCAGAAATGCGGAAAAAAGTTCGGAAAGAAACTGGTAAAAAAATCCCAACCCCAAAAAAACGACCCAATTTTTTTTAATTACGGTATCGAGGCTAGCTGACATTCTTTAATTTCCGTTGGTTCTTGGGAGACCGACTATACCCAAAGAGTAAAGTTTGTCCATAAAAATTTGAAAATGATTATGCCGTGGACCTCGTTTATTGCGTCTCCAACTGCAAGTTCCAGACGATGGTTCCCAAGCAGTGCCAAACAAACTATGTTGGGAAATTTCTGTGACCAAACACTCCGCCACCCCGAATTTTCCCCGAGCATAGTATTTGCTCCATCACTAGTGAATGCCACTAAATTTTCTTAGAGATATTTTGTCATTAAATCCGTATTTGCCCAGACAATTTAAAAAATATTCTGTTTTAGTCTTGGCGTCTTGAAATTGGAAGTTCAAGTAAATCTAAAAACGTGAAAAATTGGTTCACATGATTTGTCGGTCTCACATTCAAAATATACGATCAAAGTAGTTTTGCTGCTGAGAGTGGTAGATTCATCAATAAGTATCGAAAATTTTACCATTTATTTCAATTAATGCATGTTAATTAATTTTTTTAATTTAAAGAAATAGTAAAAAAAAAATAATCACGCATTAAAGTTCCGGAACGCCGTTTCCCCGGGTCGTAAAAAAGGGACCGGAAACGTCGTACCGGCGCGTTCCGGCCCCACTACACCACTGATATTAATCGAATCCAACCAACGCAAAAACAAGTTTGCCAAGTGAAGCCATTGCAAGTTTTGAATAAAACATTTATTTCGTCTTGAAGTCTTTCAGACGGCTTCAATAGTTTTTCTCGCCAAGCATCTCAATCCATTCCTATTTTTACGCCGTGGTCACTTTTATTTGCGCCAACCCCGTATACTGAAAATAAATTTCTGTGTATTCCAGGAAAACACCAGACAACTTTTAACTCTATAAATTCAGTATTTTTTTCCAATTAAAGTTTGAACTCTGATACTTCCTTTTCCTAAAGCTGTTAAAATTCATTTCTGGTTTTTATGGTATGGGAACTTTAACCGGAAATTTCTCAAAATCGATGAAATAATTCAATGAATTGCAACAGTTTTGTTGCTCCGTTATCTATCCAAAATGACTTTCTTCTCCTTTTTAAGCTATATTTCTTAGCTAAACATGTTACGTATGTCTACCAAAAAAAGATTTTCTTTGTATTTTTTGCATTACTTTTAGAAATGAAATTTTTTTCGGTGGTTTTACCCCTTTTTAATACACGTGTAACAAAAATTGATCCAATGCCCCTTAATGCCACAATAGTTACAAGTATCAGTTTTATTTACATTTTTTCTATGGAATCTTTATTCTTTTAATTTACATTCTGGTTTTTGGGGATTAAAATGTTCTACGTCTTTTTCCCGTTTCCCCTCAAAAAAAGCCTAATTTTTTTGTCGCCAACTCTTCAATGCGTTTCTTTTTCCCCAATTTTTGGTAAACGGCATCTGTTACAGTACAGAAACAAACTACAATAAAATGTTGGCTTTTCTAAAAATATCTACCTGCTTTTTAGCTCTTAAAAATTTTTTTCACTTGCGTATCAGCTAACTCGTTGGGTTCCTTAATTTGCCTTCAAATACATCCCCAAAGTCCTTCTGATAGTCGAGAGGTCTTTAACTTACGCTTCCACTATGATAATCTGCTTCTCCAGATAAAGGGGTTAAAGTTCTTCCTAGATCCATTTTTTAAAGTAGGCTTAAATCGTAGTTGGTTTGGGGGGCAAAAATGGGGCCGAAAAATCGTGGGAAAATATCCCGGAATAATAGCGGCCCCAAAATATCGCGTCCCCAAAAAATATCGCGGCCAAAAATCCGGGCAAAAAAACCGGACAAAAGCGCGTCCCCTAATTCGCGGGGAAAAATACGCGTAAAAAAAAAATTGAGTGGGTTTAATGGATTTTAGGGTTTTGGCAGTGTGAGGGAATTCATGGGAAAATGGATTGCAACTTACTTATCCAAATTTGTGGGAAGTCGGTTTTTTTTATAGGGCCTGAAATTTTTTTTAAAAAATGTAGTTTTAAACTGCTTTTTGTTTTGACCATTTAGCACGAGGTTGGTTTTTGGGTTAAGGTTTTATTTTGAAATTTTTTTTTATAAACCCATTAAATTTGCCTAAAAATAGGGGGTGGACTAAATTTTTTTAAAGGGTTTTGCTGAAGGTAGATTTGTTTAAGGGTAGTTATGAGGGTGGAAAAAATTTTATAGTGCTTTGTAAAAACGTCGATATAAATTTAATTGTTGATTTTTGGTGGGTCCCTAGGGTATTATGGGGTACGTATTTTTTCTTGGGGGTTTTGGTTTTTTTTGGCGGTATGTATGGTGTGGTACGTATGGTTTGTTTGGTTGGATTTGGTCGTTTAAGTATTTATTTTTAGTATATATAATTAAGATTTAAAAAATTTTTTTTAAAATATTTTATTAAATTTAAAAAAAAATTTTTTTAAAATTTTTTCATTTGGGGGAAAAGAGATGATTTTTAAAATATTTATTTTAAAATTTCCAGTTAAGCTTTCTACGCTAAAAATTTAACGCTAATTTTAACGTTATCGTACAACCCGATCATCTCCTAAGCTTTCAACCCCCGGGCATTTTTCCAATTTTAGATTGCTCCAAAATTGGTTTTAAACCCCTAAAAATTTTTGCTTCACATTAAAAAATTTTTTGTTAATTTTATGGCAAAAAAATTTAAAAAAGTATTTTGCTTTCTAAAAAATTACACCAGAAGATTTATATTAAATTGAGGATTGCCCTTTACTTAAAATTTTTTTTTTTTTTTCAAATTATATTTGTACCCATATGGACAGTGCTATCAATATAAAAAAAAATTTATATTTTTTAAATTTAAATTTTTTAATCGAGAGATAGTGCTACATGTCCGTGAAGAAAAGCATTTTAAAAAATTTTTTAGGCTTGAAAGTGGAAAAAAGCGTTTTTCCCCCTTTTCAAAGGGAAATTATTTTTTTGTGGTGTGTGATTTTAAATTTATGGGAAAGTTTATATTTTTATGATATTTGGAAAATTTTTTTTAAAAAATTGAAAAGTGGGTTTTTAGAAAGCTGATAAAACATATTTTTGTTTGATATTGCATATTTTGCTTGACGTTTTATTTTAAATTTATTATAAATTTAGAAAAAACTAAGTGTTTCGAATATGGACATCTTAGGCAATACGGACATCTAATGATTTTCTTTCACAAATTGAACGTATCTGTTAATGGGATTTTATTTAGCTAATAATAAAAAATAATATTCAAATTAGGATATTACTGTGCCCCCTCCCCCTTCAAAAGTCACTTTTTGACGGTATTTACTCTGCGCCCCCCCCCCTCGCAATATGATATTTTTTTTACCCCTCAATTTTAAAATCCCTCTCAAGTGTGGCCCCTTTCATCCCTAGTAGTTCCCTAAGGGGCCACCCGTCTTAATATGGGGCATGAGTCCGTAATAGAAAGGGGATAAGTTTCCTTTATAGACCCTTGGTATTTTTTTTTTTTTTTATAAAAATAAAAAGATTAATTACTGGAAATTTTTTTTATGGGATTCCCCAATACAGAGATTTTGGTCCAAAAAGGTTTAAGTCCGCCCCGTGACTTGCAAAAGATATCGAAAAAAAATTAATTTCCTTAGGGGTCCTATTGGGTACCTACAGGGACATATGTTTTTTCTGGTTTAAAATCAGAAAACCCCAAATGGTCCAACAAAAAATATCCCGGACTTTGGACCCCCCCCTGTCAGGGCAGGCCCTACATGGAATTTAATAAAAAGTACACGCAAAGGGAAAAGAAACCAAAACCGATTCATAATCCATAACAAAGGGTTGTGAGTGTTTTAAAAGGGGGTGACAGCCCACGGGAGTATCGCTTAAATCAAAAGTCAATTTTTGACTAATTTTAAAATTAAATTTTTACTAGTCTGATTTATACCATTTGATGTGCGTTCAAAGGACTTGTTTGGGGGAAAAAATTGAAATTCCGCAGCTTCCCTATTGCCAGAAGGATGGTTTTTTCAGTTGTACTTTGGGGAAATTATTTTAGTTGAATGTTTGAATGGTTAAATGGTTGGGGTTTTGAAAATGGGGAATATAAGAATGGTTTTTTTTAAGTCCTAAAAAAATATTTTGAAAATGTTGGCTTGAAGGAAAAATAAAATATTTTTAATATTTTTTACCATTTAAAAATTCGGGAAAGGAGGTAATTTCAGCGAAATCGAGATCTTGGGCATCGAGGGATCAACGAGGGCAAAAAAACCCGAAAAAAAATTTGAAAACCAAATATGCCCCAAAAATGAATTTAAATAGAAATTTTTCCCCCCCTTACAAAGGGGAAATTACGTTTGGGGGGAATAGAAGAATTTATAAATATGAATTTTAATAAATGAAAAAAAAATGCAATAATGATAATAAAAATAAAAAATAAATCGCATTTTTTTAAATTTGCTTAGGTATTGACATTAAAACAAAATTCATTTTTTTATTTGAAAATTTAATTTTTTTTATCAGTAGTATCAATAAGGGGTATAAACGTTTAAAATTTTTGAGGAAATCGAGTTCTACTGCTTTCAAAAGGGCTTTATGGCATCCATTAACTAAAAAAAAAATAAATTTAAAGTTCTGCTTTCTTCATTGATTGTTACAGTTTTCCAGCCCTTCTTCAATATTGCTCTTTTTTAGACCTTAAAGTTTTACCTACGCTACAATGAATGGTAATACAAGAAATACCCCGCTACCACTCTCTAATAGATCTTTTTATATCATACCTTTCGAACAAAAAAAAAAGATGCAGTAAAAATTTGGAAAAAATGCTGTATAAAAATAGTCCTAAAATTGTAACTCTTTTATATAAAATTATATCATAAAGAAACACACTTGAACCCTTTTTAACGGCCCAAAAAAACAAAAAACGCAACATTTACTAGTTTAAAACTAAATGCTTGTAAAAAAAAAAAGTATATTAAAAAGAGAAAAAAAAATATATTTCTGGCTAAAAACGTTTACCCTCATTTTATTTAATTTTATCTTCTCAACATAGATTTTTCTTTAGCAGCTTTGAACCCGTATAATAAAAAAACCCCGCTTTTAGCAAGATCGACATCTTTATTCCTCTCTAAACCCGGAAAAAATTTTTACCTCGTAAGGTTAAAACTTTCCACTTCGACATAACCCCCTAAAAATTTAGCAAACGTTATCAAAGAAAACCCCAAAACCCGCGCCCCCCAAGACCCGAAGAACCCTTTCCCCACTTGCTTCTACAAATAAGCCCCCCTGTTAACCCCATATTTTTACCATTCTTCCTATTCATAGTAGGCTTTAAAAGGGAAATTTTTCCCCAACAAAGGGGGGGAGGGAAAATTTTTTCCCGAAAAAAGTTAACTTTTAATTGACTGCATGTGAAAAAAATGTACAAGTAGAAAAATATTTTGGTTAAATCCGAGCCTTTTTCGTAGCAAGCGATTTCCCTACATAGACTTTTGCATTGGCCAAACCCAATATTCTTGCTTTCCAGGTAAATCCCGGGGCCTCGTAAAATCGGGCTCACTATAAACGAGTTGACTGTGTTGATTAATCAACTTATTTTTTGTTCTGTAAAGGGTTACTAAAAAAAGAAAATTTTTCAGTTGCCCCACATAAGTTTAATAAGCGTAAATATTAATTTTTTTTTAGTAAAAAAGTATGTTCAACTTTTCCAAAATCCCCCGATCCCTTGAAAAATCCCCAAAAAATAACCCCCCCTATTTTTAAAAAAAATTCTTTTTTTAAAGAACAGCAGAAAGGAAAGCATCAAACAATGTTTACATTTTCGTTAAATAATTTTAAATTTTTAAAAATTAGAAAATTTTAGACTACAATTACCCAACAATTCTTAAAAAAAAATTAATGGGATTCATAAAAACAAGTTTTAAAATATAAAAAAATTTACCCATTAAACCCACTCTTGTAAAAGGTCATAACAAAAATGCATAAAAATTTTACTTTAAAAACATTTTTATAAAAATACGGGACTAATAGGTAAAACCGAACTTTACACAAAAAATTAAACTAGATAAGAAGTATTTCATAAAATTTTACCATCGAACTCCCTCCCACTCCCCAAAACCCCCAAAAAATCCATTAAATCCACTTTTTTTACTTTACGCGATTTTTTTAAAAAGCGATTTTTTTTGGGGCACGCAAATATTAGGGGCACGCAAATTTTTGGCCCGCGTTTAATTTTGGGCATGGTTTTTTTGGGCGGCGAATATTTGGGTTACTTCAAACTTAAAAGACTGTGAGCTTGCTATCCCCCCAAAAATTTTCAGTTTATAAAACCCCCAAAAATTTTTCCCCTCACAATCAAAAAGGGGAAAAAAAACCTACAAAAAAAATTTTTTAAAAAATTTTAAATTCTAAATTCCTTACTAGAAGGGGCCCTTTTGAGTTTTTAAAAAATTTTACACAGAAAATGGAAAACCAAAAAACTTTTTTAAAAAAAACCCCCATTATTTTTTTTTCTAAAAAAAACCCCCCCTTCTATTTTGTTCCATAAAGGACAAAAAAAAAAAAAAAAAAATACAATTTTCCCGAAAATTTGGGGGGGAAAAGGTGGGAAAAAACCCCAGGAATGGGAAAATTTTTACTTTTTTTTTAAAAACCCCCAAAGGGGGGGGGAAAAGTGAAAAAACGTGAGCCGATTTCCCCATAGGAATACTTTTTTAATTTTTTAGAATTTATACTTTTTTAAATTTTTAAAAAAAATTTCACCCTTTTTTCAGCAAAAAAAAAAAAATTTAAAAAGGGAAAAAAAAAAAAAGACCCCCGGGTTTTAATTTTTGGATTGTTATTTGAAAACAGTTTTTTATTTTTTTTGGTTGTTTTTAAATTTTTAAAAATTTTTTTTTAGGGGGATCTTTTTTCCCCTTAACAATTTTTTTAATTTTTATTTTTAAAAATTTTTAAATTTTAAATTGATTTTTACAAATGGTAAAAAAAAGGGGTAGGGGGGAATTTTTTCCCCGGCAAAAAAAGGAATTTGTATTTTAAAAAAATTTTTCCCCCCCCCTTTACAAAAAGGATAAAAGTTGTTTTGTTTTTTTGATTTTTTAAAATGGGGTAATGGCTTATTGAATTTTGGAATTGGGGTTTTTTGGGGAAAATTGAAAATTAACTTTGGGGGAGTTTTCCCCCTCCAGTTGTTTTGGGTGGGGGGTTTTTTTAAAATTTTCTTGCAAAAAAAAAAACCCCCACGAGGGCTTTTTGGGAAACGGAGTCTTTAATTTAGAAGCACGTAAATTTTTGAGCCGAAACGTGAGTAGGTACAGTGTGGACAAAAAAAAAATAAACACTGGTTTTATTTCGGACTTTTTGTCATCCTAAAGGAATGGGGCCCTTTTTCGGACTTTGTGACACAAAATACAAGTTCTTGAAATAAATTCATGACGCAAAAATTTGCATAAGGGTCGTCTTCATATTAAAAATTAAACCAACTTTCAAAAAGATTGATAGAAAACACCCCTTTTTGAGTCCATATTTCAACAGAATTATGACATTATTCTTGAACACGACAATACCAAGTTTTGTTAGTTATGAGCATTATTGTGGAGGTAGAGACGTGCAAAGTTTAGGGTCCGTAATGTTCAAATGATTGCACATAAGAAAACTATCCACTCAATGAATAATTAAGATAATGAAAGTACGAATTTTTTTAATGAATACTAAGTTTGAATTAACCCAACCAAAAGCATACACTATTGGGATTAAAACAAATTTATATTTTAAATAATTATTTATATTTTTTTTTAAAAATTATGAATAGAAAACCCTTAAATTTTTGAAGAAATGAATTTAAGACATGAAGTTAAGCGAAATAAAACCCCAATTTTTATAATTTTTTCATCCATAATTTGCTGAAGTAAATCACAAAATATACATTTTAATTGACCCTTTAGGGGACTGTATACAAGATTACATATGTGAACTTGATACAAACAGAATACGGCCTTGCAAAAGGAAGAAAAAGCAATAAGCCACACAAACGACCTTGAAAATTTCTTATGTAACACACAACAGGCGCCTTTAAAGGTTGATTAATGATAGTTTATTTGGTTTGGCTTAACATAAACGTCTCACTAGGCCTAGAGCTATCGAGGGCTATTAAATATTGCTATATATAAAACTGCCGAAGTGCCAGAAAGAAAAGCTTGAAGTGAACATTAAATTAAATATGTATTTGGAAAAGTAACGTTAACCAAAGTATTTATTATATTTAAGCAAAAATATGAACTTCGAATTATAAGCTTATGCCTATCACTTCATAGTCATCTCTAGAATAGCTACGTTTAAACATGATTACTTTTAATAGTAGTAGGCCTTCTAAAATTTCAGCTGTCTTATATTTTGCTTTATTTATACTTTTTACCTTACTCGTAAATATTGTTTTAAAATCGATGTCAATAAAAAAAGCAAATAATGTAGTCGGCTTTATTCATCTTTTATTTAAACATGGAAGCGACGATGCGCGGTATTTTTAAGGAAAAAATATACTGGAAAACTTTAGGAAATTGAATATTAAAATTTTTCGTTTTGCATTACATTAATATTTTTGCTTCAGGCAAATCATTACACACATGAACTTAATGTATTTGAGCATGTATCCGAAAAAAAAGATATTCTATTCATCTTTTAAAATGGTTTAATTAAATTTAAACGCATGCACATCTCCGAATTTAATTTTTTTTACGATGGGGCTGCAACATTGGCGGTCAAGCCTTGCCAGGACTCGGCATGTTCCACAGAACTGAGGAGGACATTTTTTAAAAATATTTTTTCAGTGTCTTGTGTGTTTAAAGTCAATTTATTTCGTATATTTAAAACAAATATTTATAATTTTATTTATTTTTTAGTAAGAAAAGTATATTATTAACATCACATCGGATTGCTTAAAAATGAACTCACAATAAATTTAATATTAAATTTCATAAATAGCGCGTGTTATGGCGCACGTCGCCTTTTTTTTTTTCTTTTTAAATTATTTATATATTTTTAAACTTCATCACCGAAAATTGTTAATGAGGATTTATGGTTAAGAAATCTTTGTAATTAACCAAACTTAAGAGACAAAACGCTTGGAATATAAGTATACGGATGCAATGCTTTTTAAAAAAATAATATTAAATATGGTAAGTGTTAGAATATTTTTAAAAACCAATAACTATAGGCTTGTGTGGCATTTCCATGCACGCTTATTATTTTTAAATTACAAAGGTGAAATTTGTTATTTTACTGTAACAAACGATTTTTCGCATTTTCAAACTATTATCGTCTGCTCGTCTATTTTGAACGCAATGAAAGTGTTTAAAAAATATTCTATCGTCATGAAAAATTATAAAATACTATGAGTAGATATAAAAAATCTTTTAATCCAATTCATAAAATAAAAATTTGTTAACTAAGTAGTAAAATAAGTGAAAAAATGACATATCAATACAATTAATTTATTTACTTTTTTAAGATAATTATAGACGTAATGTCTGTCATTCGTAATTCAAAAAATTCAAATTAATATTTTTATTTTGATTCGAATTAAATTAAGTTTGAATTTTTAATACATATGGATCAGAAAACATTCTTTTAAAAAACAAACTGAAATCACACGTCCGTCTCCTCTCAAATAGGTAAACTAAAACTTAACTACAAAACTTTCAGCCTGCCAAACGAATGATTAATATTCAATAATAAATTTTTAAAAAATTCTTAAAAAATTGCATCTTTATAAACCAGTTTACCAACAAAATATATACCTAAAATTAAAAACATATCGTGGCTCTCATAAAAAAGTTAAATATTGTTGTCTCGTTACTCAATGGCGCCAGTTATAGAAAATCCTTGACATACACACAAAAAATTAAAATTTAAACTTTAATAAATAACTTAAATCATTAAACTATACAGTTGAAATAAAACTCGCAAAAAAGGGGAGGGAAATTAGACTTCATCCCATTAAACTTTGATCACCGCAGGGCTCCTCAACATTCTACTTATATTTCAATATTCGCTTTTCCCTCGGACACGACCCTATAGGACAACGGTTGTTATTTTAGAGATGGTCCCCGAAAATGACATCAGTGATTCGATTAAATAACTCGTCAAATATTTCATCCCAAATGTAACAAAACTGAGTTTAGGGGGTTCGAAGCGGGCTTAACATTTCAAGTTATTAAAATGGGTGTTGCTATTAGAAAATTTTAAAGTTCGTAAACAATTTTTAATATGAAGACGCGCCCCCTCTATGGACACAGTTTTGTGTCATGGCAAATTTAACTCAGAAGTATTTATCACAAAGTAAAAAGGTGCCTGATTCCTATGGACTAGACATGGCCCGAAATATAATCCTAGTGTTACTTTTTTTTGTCCACCAGCGTACCTAATGCAATTTTTTAAGGGCGACATCGTACGCAGGCCTTGGGAATTGGGGATATTTAAAGTGCCCATTCCTCTACACGGGGGTATTATTCTGTCGGACAGTTTTTGGCTGAACGAGCCGTTTATAGTCGGCTGTTATTTATGGCGATGCCCGAACTTGAAACCTGGGACCTACCGCTTGCAAGACGAAAGTCCTTTACGACTGGGTCCCCCAGCTCTATCTTTGTATGAAAATATGAAGTTTTAAGCTTAACACACTGGGCAGTTTCGTTTTGCGGTAATCGTGAAATAGAACACAGGCCAGTATATCATATAGCTGTGCTGGCAATTTGGACAGGGACCAATGGGAAAAGCATCAAACTTTCCTGAAGGTGGGCCTGGTAAAATTCAACCCCTCATATCATAAGAGAGGAGATTATAATTCCTGATGGAATAGACCAGTAGTGGAGGGATCAATTGAATACGTATAAAATAGAGGGTTTACATAAAAAACTACTAAATTAGGGTTATTAAGGGTACACTCGTGCAAACGCCGGGTTTATAAAAAAGCTAGTGAAATTATATAAATAGTGTGTTGAAGCGGTTAAGCAAACCGTTACCGATAAAAAAAACTTACTATTTTATCGGATTATAGAGCTGTTGGATTTATTGAAATTCCTAAGTTCATATCACAGCATGTGCATTAAAATGAATCATCTTTCTTGGGGGTGTGTTGCTTTTCGGCAACGCTTGCTTAGATAAAGACAACCGCTAATTTAGTATGTTACAAATAATCAAATACAGGATTTGACTATCTATACATAAACGAAATGAACTGTTAATTGGGGACTTCCGAACAGCGCTACGGTTATTTCCTTCACAGATAAGTTTAAAGCCGCACATCCGTTAACGATTAATACGCTTATCAGATCTTTAAAAAACCTATTTATTAGGCCTTTCAAAAAGAGACCAAAAGACGTACAATGCTAAACATGTTGATCTTCACTTCAATTTTATTAGTTTCGTTCGGAGGTACAGAAATATTTTATAAAAAAAATATATTGGATATTTTAAAAGCAATTTTAAAAGAACCCGAAAATTTACCAGTCCATGTAACTAACCCAAAATTAACAGTGACCGGCATTCCCGTTAATGAACTTACATAAAGTTCAACAATCACTAAAAAGTTAGCAGGTACCTCGCGATTGGTTGGATCCCAATTTGCATGATGGTAAAAAAAGCAATCATTTCCAAAAGCACGTTCAAGGATGTTGTACTTTGGGGAGGGTAAAGCGTCCAGTAACATTGAGACATGAACTTTTAAATTAAATCTCCTCAAAACTTCCTCTAAAAGCTAGTTTTCGAAAGTGCCCATCTCTCGTTATAAGAAACGTGCTTTGGCCACTGCTCTACGACGGCTTTTACAATTTGCAAACCATTATATATTATTATCTTAATGAAGTAATATTATCGAATGTTTTAAAATTATCACTAATTTTCATAATCAATAACAAAAAAAAAGGATTTTATTTTTTTTTTCTTACAAAAAAAAGGGGTACATTGTTCAAAGTTTGGTTCCTCAAAAACGCTTTTTTCCAAATAAAATTTAGTACATGGTATCTTTTTCAATATGTGTGTCCCTTTTGGGAATATTAAAAGGGGAAATAAACCAAAAATTAAGTAAATATGGATTTAAAAGGTTTTGAAAATTTCCTAAATTTTATGTCTGGAAATATTTCATAAAAAACCTTTTTGGGTTAAAAAATCCTGTTTCAAACCAAGCGATATCATAAGAAATGATATTTTGCCCCCTTAAAACAATTCCATGCAAAATATCTTTTCTGTAGTGAAGTCACTAAAACTTTAAAATTAAAAATTGATTATACTACAATTTTTAACTTTTAAAAGAAAAAAATCTGAAATAGCTATCTCACTTATTAAAACTTATAAATTAATGTGTTTTATTTAATTGGATTTAGTTCAAATTTTTCTCCTTTAAGTTGTGACTTACCCTACAGTTACATGAAAAACCCTTAAATCAATAGAAACGTTTTTTTTTAAAAAAGCAATAAATACCTTGATTTAAATGTTGTACATTTTATTGATAAAAATCATTTTAAGTAAATAAAATATTTTTTTATAATTCGTGAAAAAATCTGATTTTTAACTATAATTTAATATCAGACGCTTGGGGGAAAAGTTTACTTTTAGAAACATTAAAAAAAAAATTACTTTTTTTCACAAAAGCAAGTAAAAAAAATTACTTTTTTTAACTCTTTTATAAGATGGCCAACTTCAAGAAAAATTTTGTTTTTCATATATTCATAAAAATCAGAAATTTATGATCGCTTTATTTTAAAAATATATGCGCGTGAAGTTATTATTTTTTTTTTTGTAAAACATATCCATGTTGAAAAGTTTGACTTTAAACTAAAAAAATAATTTGCCTTTTGTAGTTCCAGAGATTTATCGATGCCCATCTTTTTACGTAAAATATATCACATGAATATTTTTAAACCAATAAGATTGATTTTTTTCCCGTAATTATAAAATAGTGTAGAAACACGTGCGAAAGTAAACTTTTTAAAACAAGTGTCTTATTTCACTCGCTCGTGAAATAAAATCCAATAGTTTTAAAAAAGTGTACTTTTCACACTTGTTGCTTAATATTATTTTATGCAACAAGTGTGAAAAGTAACACTTTTTTTAAAATAGTGGATTTTTTTACGAGCGAGGGACGAGCAGTGAAAAAATGACACGTGTTTTAAAAAGTTTACTTTACCGTGTTCATACACTATTTTTATAATTACTGAAAAAAAAAAACAAATTTCAAATTGGGGTTTAAAAAAGTAATTCGCTGCTAATTTTTTTACGTAAAAAAGAAGCGGCATCAAAAAATTTGGGGGGAACTACAAAAGGCAAACTATTTTTTTTGTTTAAGTCAAACATTTGAACTGGATACTGATTCAAAAATAAAAATAATAACTTCACGATCATAATATTTTTAATTAAAGCAGATCAATAAATTTCTGGATTTTATGAATTTTGAAATAGAAAATTTACTTGAAATGTTGGCATCTATGAAAAAAAAGTGAAAAAAATACTTTTTACTGCTTTTGGGAAAAAAATTTTTTTATCACTGTTTCTAAAAAATAAAACTTTTCGCACGCGTCGATATTAAAAAAAATTTTAGTGTAAAAATAATTTTTCAGGCAATTTTGAAAATAACTATTCCCTTTTTATTTTTTATTATAGTTCTCTCGGGGGCAAACCCGAGGACGACAGTTGTAAGGAAGGGACCAGCCCCTTCTTACTGATGATGATGAGGGGGTTTTTCCGAAGAAATTTACCGAAGTGAGGAAGCTTGAAAAGTATGCCCGTATAAACATATTAATTTTAAGTAAAACTGGGGTTACGACGACCACGCATACAACGACAACTCGGTTTATAGCGAGCCTACATGTTCGGCCCTTGAATTCCCCTAATATTTCCTTAATGCTATTAATCTCTTGCTTATAACGAAAATTTTTATATAATTCTTCAGTTAAATGCTAAAACATACGTTTATATGAATCTCAAAATGCAATCTTAATAAAATTTAAAAAAACAACTTTTCACTACTTATATTGTTTTATGCTCCAAAATGATGCCAAAAAGTCGCAAAATTCCGAAATGTATTTCCCATCAAAAAAAATATCAGAGAAGGAAAATTAAACTACTACTTAAGGCACATAGGGGTTTAAAAATTTAAAGTATTCAATAAATGTCATTTCATAACTTTATGAATTTATATAAAGTACATATAATTACTTTACATAATTTCTACACTTAAAATTAAACTTGTTTATTACGGTTCTCGTTTATAAGTCTAAATATGTGGTCCTTGAATGATGCTATAACCGGGGTTATGTTCCCATTTCAATCTAAGTTTTGACTGCAAAAGGGAGGGATTTTAGCCCCCCTATTAATTTATCTGTTTAGAGAAGTTTGGGTATTCCAAAAATTTTTTTAATTTTACGCTATGAAAAAAATCTTGGTTTTACAAAACTTATTTGATCAAAGCCAGGGGAAAATTTAGACTGTATTTAAGAGGGATTGTCAGTCCCATAGGCTAAATGCATTAGTTTTGGAATCATAACTTCCACAGAAGTATTGCTTGCCATATCAAGCCCGTTTTTTCCCCAGTAGGGGAATCAACATAACATCAAAAATGAAACAAATTTGAAACAAAAAGGTTATTATTTATTTAATAATATATTTTGGAAGTTTAAAATCCCAAATTAAAACAGCAGAGGCGACACTATTTTAAAACTTTATCAATTAATTATTTAATTACCGAATTTATTTCTTTTCAATTTTGTTTTGTAAATTGGAGTTATGATGATTCCCATACGGGTTGAAAGGCGAGATAACATGGCAAAGCAAATTCTTTTAAAAAAAATTGTGATTTAAAAACTAATGCTTAGCTATATGGGACTGACAGTCTTTTTAAAGTGTTGCCCTGACAGCAGGAGAGTAAAACTGTATGGAATTCGAGGAAATACCTCCGACCTTTCGGTTTAAAGGTTAATTAAAAATATTCCAATTGCTTCATGAAAAAATTTAAAGTGTATATTTTTGTTGTTGTTTTTTGATTGCAGAGTACTTCTACCCAGATAAGTGTGGTTGGATTATAAGAAAAAAAGTCCCAAACACTACTTGCCTCCTGGGTTGGACGAAAACTTAAGATGAACCCAATATGTCGTCTTTGGGAAAGCATGCGACACAAGATTCCGAGTTACACAAAGGTTAGGGTAAAACAAAATTGCATCAGAGAAAATTTTTTAGCATTTCAAATAACTTGTACTTGATTAGTAAAATCAGTATTATTTTTAATACCTAAAGCATTAAAAGAATTTGCCCCAAGCATTGAAATTGAATAGTGGACTATCCTCTAAAAATATATTAATAACAATACTAATAATAATTAAAGTACCCTAAAATGTATTTGTTTAAAAGAATTTTTGATTAAATGTGCTTTTAAAGGGAAAATTTAATTTTCTGAAATATAAGTAGTTAGTAGCAGTAACTGGGGCCCTAGAACCTCATACATAACCCGTCCCTTTGGCCCAGTGGTTAGGGGAGGGGGATTTCCCCCTAGGAGTTATTCGAAATCAAACCTACTGCCAGTATCCTATAAATCGGATCTGTGCTGGAAATAGTAGAAAAATCCTCCATCACGGATGGAACCCAGTACATGGGACAGACGTGCTCGTTAAATCTGTGGAGGGCCAAGTCCGCCGGCGTTGGCGTTGCAGTGTCTGTAGAAGCGGGAAAAAACGACATTTTTATCCTACTGGTATTTTTTTAATGCGAACGAATTAAAAAAATGAAAAAGTAGGTATGACATGCGGTCGATGTCCGTCTGTCCGTCGTACCCCCTTCCAAAATCGTTTCTAACAATCGTGATCTTAAAAATTCTTCTCTTTTTTTGTTAGAAAGCTATGACCTAGAGACCAACTTCATACTTTTTGTCCGCCTGTCTGTAGTCCGGGACGGACATTAAATCTTATATCTGTCGGCGATTTCCCATGAAATTTATTAGCATTGAAATTCAATTTGCGTCAATTTAAAATCACTGTTGCCAAATTAACAATGGCATGAGAACTTTATTTTTAAAAATAATTTGAGGGCAAAATCATTTTTTCATTAATTCAGTTTCGAAGACGTCAAAAATGTACTAGCACAAATGTGATTCTTTGATGTTCATTAATTGTTTTAACAAGAAAGCGGCAAGGCATATTTTTTGCTACAATTTATGCTTAGTTTTAATTTAAATTTCTTTTTTTTTTTAATGTAAGTTTGGAGTAGGTTCATTACTGTGTTAGAATAAATAGGAATTATTCTTTGATCTATACAAAATAAATCGTGCAAGACACCGAGAAATAGTATAAAGTTAATTTGAGAAAGAATTAGTTAAGGAAAATAGTTGATTTTGGTCGCTTTTAGAAAGTTTTTTTTAATTATAGGTGGATGTTGTGTTTAGCGTTTTTTTTTTTTGGAATGTGTATAAAATCTAGGTAGAACGGTGCTTGTTGGTGAGATGTTATGTACTGTTAGGAAACTAGTTGTTTTCCTATTAGAATTTAAGAAAGTATTTAAAGTAACAGGAAAGTAGGCTATTTAGTTCTTGAAGAACTCTTGTTAGTTTTGGTTTTAAAGCTTGCTATATCTGTGTGATACCAATTTTTGATATCACACTCATTCAAAGTACACTGTAACAAAAAACAAATCTGTTGTTTTTTACATTTAAACAATATCAGTTGGTGACCCAGAAATATTTTTATCACATTTACAGAGATAATCTGCTTATTTATACGATTTAGTTTGAAATTTAACTCACAATTTGTTGTTTAACAGACAAATTATTAAAAGAAAAAATCTTCCCCAGGGTACCATATCCATAGAGGAACTAACGAGAATCAAATTCCCATTCCTACCTGGATTAATCTCCATGGGTCTTTAGAACCTACGGCCCAAACGTTCTCCCAACTGAAGCTAGTTCAAGATGTTACGATTTCACGAAAAGTTCAAATGGCTCTTTCACGTTGACAGTCATGCGATTAAACCCAAAAAAAAAAAACTGTTTTCACAGACAAAACTCTTAAAAGAAAAACTCTGTGAGAAAAAATATTTTTCTAAAAAAAATAGGGTATTTTTCTGAAAAAAAGTATTTTTCTGTAAAATAAAAAAGATCTTTTTCAGTGTATTTGTTGTGTATATCCAGGGAACGCTCCCGCTTTCCACCCATCTGCCTTGTATCGAGAAAAAATATAGGGCCATGTTGCCGCCTGCAAAACCATGGTAAAAGAAGTACTGGGAGGAAATGAAAAGTCATCTCAATCTGGACTGGAGACTCGGAAGGACGTATTCCCTAACGATGAGGACAGGGCTAAATATATTTGCACGTAAGTTAAAACACACGCGAGTCGAAAAGGTAAAGATATTTTAATTGCGATTATAAATCAATTCTATATTTTACTAATTGGTTTAAGGTGAGATGCGACCGAGTGACGGCGGAGACTTCAAACCAAACTGCCTCTGTGTTAATCCAATGAAAACAATTATTTTCTCAGTCACGTTTCCCCGGCTATATGAATATTTTTAAAAACGGTTTTTTATATGGTAATTGTAGCAATTTTCGGGGCTCGTAACAAACTCTGTTAGCTTCACCACACTACGTTCTATGACGTAGCACAAGTAGGGGTTTGTTACAGAATCTGTCACTAAACCGCTTCAAACAACATTTGTGCTCAGCAAAGAAACAAACTATTTATATATCACAGGAAAGAAATTCGCCAACATAGCCTTTTAGCAAGTGGAATCAAAAAAACAAACTTTTTGTTTAACACACAAAAGTAACGATTTTCATAATCTTCTTATCAAAGACATGGAATAATTAAGACTTGACGTGCAAAAACTTGTTGAAGTTCGAAGAATATGATGTAATTTTTTTTAATCATATCTTTGAGTCGCCAAAATTTCCCATTTACATCTTTCAAAATCAGTTAATTATTTATCGTTTGTTAAATTAATTTTACAGTTCAACAAGAAGTCATAAAGAACTAAATAAGGCCTAATTTCCTGTCCTTAAATACTTACTGAAGTTCTAATCGGGAAAAATTCGGTCCTAAACAGTAAATATCATCAACAACGTTTCTACACTAGATTTATACAACATAGAAAAAAAATCGAAAAACACAGAATCCAGCTATAATTTAAACTTCCTAAAAGCCAAAATCAATATTTTTCTAATATTCTTTCGCAAATTAAGTATATTATCGTCTGCTGATTTATTTGTTAGTTGGAAGAATTAATTAATATTATTAATAACAAAAGTAAGGAAAAACTACTCCGAACTGCATTAAAAAATAAGTAAAATGTAAATTAAAAACTAAGCATAATTGGCATGCACAAGTATGCACTTAGCCGCTAACTTGCGGAGATAAATGAATGAATAATCAAAGAATCCAAATTGTGCTACATTTTATGACGTCATTCCAAACTGATTCATGAAAATATTATTTTGCTTCAAATATGTTTAAATAAGTTTCTCATGCCATTGTTGATTGGCAACAGTGATTTAAATTGACTCAAAATTGAATTTCAATGCTAATTCAAATGGGGAAATTATCGCCGAAAGGATTAGTAGATTTATGTCGTCCGACGTACAGACAGACGGACAAAAAGGATGAATGAACATGAACGATGAAATATGAACGAAATAATTTGAATAGAACAAGAAGTTAGATGAATGAATATGAATAATTGATAAGAACGAATGAAGTTAGATGACATGAATATGAATCATGGAATATGAACGAATGAATTAGATGAGAATATGAATGAAAATCGTGATATTAACTATGGATGAATCAAACGTAAAGTATATAGAAATATTTTCTTCTATTATGCTTTGAAGATTTTACATATGTTAAGAACAATTACTATTAAATCAATACAGCCAATATTTGACTATATTATTTTTAGGAAAGAAGCCCTTGATATTCTTGCTTTGTGTCTAGCAAAATCCGTGAAAGGGCGGCGAAGAAGCTGGGGGAGTTTTCTAAATCTATAATAATGGGTTTGGGAGTCTTGATGTTTATGTCTGAAAACATACACGAGGTTAGGGGGCCCATTATTAGCACTCTTTAAAACCTTTGATGGGGGCTGGGGCTTCCCGGCCGATAAAATGGTTTAAAAGGGAAAAAAATGATTCATTAACAATCATTACTACTCTCTCAAATTGACGAAGTTCGAAATTGGAATTGGCCTTATTAAGTGTTTACTGATGAATAAAAATGTTTAAAATTTTTCGTATAATTACCGCTTCATGTATTTTGTTTTCCAATAAATTTATTTTTTTATGTTGGGCAATTTTAGGGTAAAAAAAGTTTATTGGGTGAAATTTTGTAATATTTTTTTAAGAAACTAGTGCCGAAATATTACTTTTTAAAAGCGAGTGGTTTTATTTCCGAGCCCGTTTTTTTGTCGAGTGAAATAATGACAATAGTTTAAAAAAGTTTTTATTGGCCCCCGTGTTGTTTTAACAAATATTTTTTTATAAAACGTGCAAAAAGATTTCTAAAAAATTTGAGTGATTTTCATGACATCATTTAGTTCCATGGCGTATTCGGAGGTTTATACTATTGATGGTGCTCGGCGTGAAATTTATGTTCTTACTTTTTTTCTTTTAAATTTTCCTTTATAATTTTTGTAGTACTTGTAGTTCCCATGGAGATATTAAAAAATGAAAAAGTAATAAACCCAAATAGAAATAAGTGGTTTCATGACTCATTAGTTTTCATGGAGTTTATTTAAATGACATTATTTTTTTTTTTTCTCCCAAATCAGATATTTCTTATTTAGTTACCGCACTAGTGCCAAAAGTAGTACTTTCGGCACTGTTTTGTGACGAAGCCCCAAAAGTGTCTTTTTCCCCAACGATTTATGAATGATTAGATAAAAAAAAAGGAATTTTTTTGCACGTTGTAAAAAAAAATACTGCAATAAATTTAATAAGATGAAGAAATATCTTAGTTTAAAATTTTTTTCAAAAAATAACATAACAAGTTTTTGGTGTAAATATTAAGTAGAAGATATATTAAACTTCAAACAAAAGCAGATGAGAACTGGGCTAGTTTCCCATGGCAAATTTCCACCATACTTTTATATTGGAAATTAGCGTTGGGAAGGTTCCTTGTTTTATGAAAAAAATACATTTATCCATCGAACACACAAATCTGTGTTTCCATTGATTATGCCATATTGTCGTTAGAGCTGTTTTTGTGTTTTTTTTAAAACATTGGGGAAACTTTCCCCCTTAGGCTAAAACGTAAATTAATAACGTTAGTCATTAACCAGGGTCGTTCCAAAAAGGGGCGTTTCAGGAAAAAATTACAGGAATTGTTTCGCACCGGTTTTATATGTTTTCGAGGGTGCTGAATCCCGAATATCAAACCTTGTGAGCAAATTTGAGCATGGGAACATTAAAAAAATCGAAAAAATCCCCAAAATTTTACCCCTTTTGTTTTTTTTCCTTTAGCCCCGGGAAAAAATATTGATTCTCAACAAAAACTCAATACAAAAGTAAAGTTCTTAAACAAAACTAAATAAAAGTCAATTACATCATTTTGTGTCAGTCTAATATTTAGTTGCTACAGCGCGCTTAAATCAGGCAAATTACACCCCAATGTAGAAAGTCCAAAATTTTCACTTGTGCGCGCTCGTATAATAAGAAAAAGTAGCTCGAAAAATTAGTATAGTCGGAAATAGAGTTACGGGTGAAATTAAATTAGAAAACAAAACTAATCTTGTTTAAATGGTAGGAACATGTTTAATGAAAATACTAAATTGTAACCCGAAATGTCGCGCAAAATACGTTTATTGGCCGCCATCTTGAAAAAAACGTAAATTTTTTTAAAAATAACAAGAAACCATAATAAGTCGAGTTTGATATCAAATTAAAGGAAATTTTATGTTGACAAAGAATATACTATTGGTTTTTTTAAAACTTATATATTACAAAATGATTTTGGAAGGAAACGATGAAAAAAGGGCCGAAATTTGAAAGGAATGACTAAAGTCATCCTCCTGGAACCTGGGATCATTCCCAAATGCATGAATAACTTATGCAATGAGTTTGCTGACCATTGTTTCCCTTTGACTTAAACCATGCAAGAAAGACGAAAAAATTTTTGTAGGTCTAAACAAGGTTTAAATGCAATTCTTTATAGACCAAATTCCATTTACTGTATTTCAAGTGCTTTTGTGGAATGCTTCTTCTTCTTCTTTACTAATCTCAGTTGTCTAGCTTAGCTAGACAACCCCCATGAAACCAAAAATGTACAAAAAAAATCTAAAAAAATGCATGGGCTGAAGGACTTCGTCTTTTTTAAAATTCAAACAAATCAAAAGGGGGTTCTGGGGGGGGGGGGGGGTTTAATTCCAACGGAACACCGAGGACTTCCGGAAATTTCTTTTGCCCCTGCTGAAAAATGATACCCTCGTGTGCCCACTAAAGAAAGCGGGAGAAGGTGGGTTTTTAGGTCTTGGGGGCTAATATTAAAGCTTTCTCCCGGGGCTTTTGGCAAAGTTACCAAGGATGATTCGGGGGTATTTTCATGAGTATGTTCATTTTGTTTTTTTAAGGGATGAAATCTCACTAAATTGTGAGCTCTCCACTGGATTTATTCCTTTTTCAGAAAGCTGATCTGGCCAAAAAGTCTGCTCTTTTTCATTCCCCTCAAATTTCCCACACGTTTAAGGGATCCACTGGAAATGCACCGTGTGCTCGGGTGTCAGTCTTTTTCAAGCAATTTAAAAATGTCCAGGCTAGTTCGATCTCCAACAATACTCCAATTTTCAAGATGTGAGTTGTATTGAAGAGCGATACTGTTTTTAAAAATCACATAAATCATTAAACTGATCCTCCACCTGTACTGCATACTCTAGACCTCGTCTAATGGCTATTAGCTCTGATCTGAAACACGGAGCAGTAATCTGGATTTCTTATTAAATTCCTTTTCTCCGGTTGGCTGTGACCATGTACACCCCACTTCCCGAGACCCCACCAACCCTCTAACTACCAATCTGTGTAGATCTTGAAAGAAGAAATGGGGGAATATTATGGATTGTTTCAGTGCTAGCTGTTTAACGAGAGCCGGTATCTCCGAGTTTTTTGTTACAGCTGTTAGAAGTTCCTCGTGAAAGTAAATTCCGCAAGTTTCCAGCCCAGCTCCAGATGATCTTAGCGTGTGGAATCTGTTAATTGAATAACAGATAGTGCAGACAAGGCTAACGTGACATGTTCGGGAGAGATATTCAAAATAAACTAACATAGTTTTAGAGATGGAACTTTATTAAAAACTGACTAAGCAGTTACGAAGAAAATAGCTCAATAAAGGCAATTAACTGTAGTAGTTGATGATACCGATATTTTAATGCTACCTTCTACACCTTTTTTCCTCTTTCTTTCCGATTGCTTAAACGACGCTTTTTCAATATTATGGAAAGCCATTTAAAAAAAGTGGTCATTCTGTTGTTCATGCAGAATGTGATACAAATACAATAATCGTCAAGAAGCCTTAAAATAGCCTAATAAAGGTAAGTAACTGTAGTAGTTGATGATATTGATATTTTAATGCTACCTTCTACACCATTCTTCTAGAATTCTTATTACATGCAATTCACCATAAAATATTATAATAATCAGGATATTCAAGCTTTTTAAATATCTAATACGGAAGGAAAATTTTAAAACCTGCCCTCGTCTATAGCTCTTATGCGACGATTATGCAATCTAAAAAACCCTTTTAGTTTGTGTCAACGCATTAACTTTTTCACCAGCAATAACTAGTCCTTTTTTTCAATATTTTCATCATAACTGTATGGTTTAGTTTTCAATATAGTTCCACCTCTAAAATATATGTTAGCTTAGTTTGATCTCTTTTAATCATGCCCCTTGTCTGCACTATCTGTTATTTCCATTAACAGAATTCCACAAAGCACTTGAAAAATCAGTAAATGGACTGTGGTATATAAAGAAATTGTCTTGTTTAGACCTACAAAATCTTTCGTCATTCTTGCATGAGTTAGGTCAACGGGAAAACACTGGTCAGCAAACTCATTGCATAAGTTATTTCAATGCATTTCGAATGATCCAGGTTCCATGTTGACTTCAGTTATTCCTTCTCCATTCTTTTAGTACATTTCATGAGGGTTTGTTAAATATTGCTTATTATTGGGGACTCCATGTTTGTTATTATTTGAAGCATGGCTTTAAGTCCTAAAGCAGAAAACTTTTGTTGGACATCTCAATAATTACAAGGAGTGGTTCCGTCGCGTGAAGTGACAATTTTTGGCCGTTTTTTTTCATCGTTTCCTTCCCAAAAACATCTTTGTAATATTTAAGTTTTAAAAACCCAATAGTATATTCTTTGTCAACATAAAATTTCCTTTAATTTGATATCAAACTCGACTTATTATAGTTTCTAGTTATTTTTTAAAAAAAATTGACGTTTTTTCAAGATGACGGCTAATAAGCGTATTTTCCGCGACATTTCGGGTTGAAATTTTAGTATGTTCATTAGAAGCATGTTTCCTACCATTTTCAACAAGATTAGTTTGTGTTCTAATTAATTTCACCCTTAACTCTATTTCGACTATACTATTTTTCGAGCGCGCGCTGCAAGTGAAAATTTTGGACTTTCTACATTCGGGCGGAATTTGCCTGATTTTCAGCGCGCTGTAGCAATTAAACTATTAGACTGACTTAAATGATGTAATTGACTTTTATTTAGCTTGTTTAAAGAACTTTAACTTTTTGTATTGACGTTTTTGTTGAGAAATCAATACTTTTCCTGCTAGAAGAAAAAAACCAAAAAAAGGGGAAAAATTTTGGGATTTTTTCGATTTCTTTTTATGTTCCCATGCTCGAATTTGTTCACAAAGTTGATATTCGGATTCAGAACCCTTGAAAACATATAAAACCGGTGAGAAAAACAATTCCTGTATTTTTTTCCTGAAAAAAACTACCTGGTTACTGGACTAGTAACTAATATGCCAAAAGCCAAATTAAACATATTTTTTCTTCCGTTTTTTTATTATTCTAAACTATTCTTAAACAACAGTTTTTGAATGCATTCATTAAGTGTAATAAAATTCTTGAGATTTATTCTTATTTAGCATTGTACAAATCCTTTAAAGAAGTCGTTTTAAAACAGTAATCTATTTGTCAAAAAAAAAACAACAAAAATACTAATATTCTATGCGATTCTATTTCGTTTTAAGACATTGGCATAATCAAATTATAATTTAATTAGTTCTAAAAGAAAAAAAATATCCTTATTATTCCTAATTTGGCTGGTTTTAATTATTTTTGAACTTAATACTTATTTTTAGAATTTATTGTCTGCTTAATTTTTTTTTGCAGTTAGAAGAACAATTAAGTAACATTGATTTACTCAAATCCTAAAATCAGTTCCAGCGACATTTCGCACGGTTGAAAAATTGCGAAAACGCCTTAAATGACGCCAGATTTTTATAAAAATCTTTAAAAAAACCAGATATTCTCGAAATATTTATTAATAAAACAACGTGAAACTCCTCCAGACTGCACTTAAAAATATGAAATGTAAATTAAAATAAAATACAGTCGAACCTCATTAACGCGAACTCCTAAATACGGAATTTCAGTTAGCATGAACTGAAAGCATTTCCCCGGACTAAGAAGCTTTGAGCTTATGCTAAAAAAATCTCTTAACGCGAAATAGCTTTAGGCTAAGTCCCACTTAACGCTGAACGAAAAATTCAGGATTCGACTAGTTTTTCCTTAGTCATTAAAATTTTCGAAGTACAAATGATACAAAAGGTTAAAAAAACGGCTATGAATAACATTCTAAATATAAATTGTCTTCTACTTCTGGTTCTGAGAAAGTCATGAGATTTTTCATGATTTGGCAAATTTTAATCCAATGAGTGATTCGGCAATTGTAGGAGGATCCATTACGTCATGAAAAGCGTCGATGTTTCTCGACAGAGGTCAAAGGTGAAAAAACAAAGAAGAAATAGAATTTGTTAGCTTTTAAACATTGATTTTTCATTCAAAATGAATCGGAAGCAGCAGTATTTCTATAGAAACACAAAAAAAATTAAATGATATTGACTACAAATGTTTTTTTTTTAATGCGGAAATTGCGTCTAAATATAGTGTAGTAAAAGCACCATTTCAACGATTTTTAAAAAATCACAAACCAATTTGAACTTGCAAGAAAAAGAATATTCCAATTTTTTTTGTAGTATATACTACTCCAAATGAACTATTAGGGGTACGCCTATGAAACGAACTTGAATTAACAGATCACACTGTACCTGGGTAAATAAAAGTGTGGAATTGACCTTCTAGCATTTTGTCAGACTACTCTTAACCTTTCACCGGACAGGTGTCATTTATTGCCGCTGTGTTTTTATCATACCGCAGTTACACTAAACCGGTCAGCGCCTTGAGCGAAGCTCAAGGCGCTGACCGGTTTAGTGTAACCGACCGGTTTAGTGCACCGACCCGAGCAATGTAACCGATGTGTGATTCAATGTCCGATTTCGGACATGTGGAACCGATGTGTGTTCGACCGATTCAATGTCTCGCTCGGGTTGATAACCCGAGCGAGTTTCCCAATCGGATCGGAAAAAAGCGGTAAGTTCAAAGGAAAGGGTTACCATAGGTAGAGAGCAGCCATCTTGGCGGGTTCTCTCTTTTTTAAGCGATCCTACATGGTGAAAAATTATTTTAAAACTTCAAATTGAATTTTATGAGTTTTTAAGAGGTTTTACATAATATATTTTGATTTAAAACAGGACGCATTTATTATTTTGAAAGTAAAATTCAAACATATATATGAATGAAATTCAAAATTTAACGCTGTAAAATATGTTGATAATAAAATGCTTTTATGTTAATAAAAGTATTCGATCTCTTATCTCACCCGTAATCAATAAATTTAATTTTTAAACCAGATTTTGCATTAAAATACTAAAACCTGGTTGGAGTGGATAGCTTAATCAGTTATTTTTAATACTAATAATTTCGAAATTTTTGGAAGACAATACTATAAACACTTTTTTACTTGACCTAATTTTATTCAGTAATACTCCGACATTAAAAGTTAAAAATATAACTACGGAAAAGAATAGTCCCCGAAAACAAAAACAATCAAGAAAAAACACTCTCCTACACACTTTAAAAAAAATTTCCCTGTAAAATAATGGGCAGGAACCGGCAGCAGAGATTCCAGTCATATCCCATTAAGAAACAGTCATGTCCCGTTAAAAAAACAGTTACGCCCGTTAAAAACATTACAAACAGTTAAAAACTGAAAAAAAGGAGATTTTCCTAAATTTTCTATGGGATACGGCCGATGAATAAAATCGAACGCGATATGGAATCACTCGCCAATTTCTCGCCAATTTCTCCTTAAAAAGCATTTGGAAATCCTTGAGAAATCCAAAGTCCAAGACAGAAGGAAATCTCAACTGAAGCTCTGGACACGGTTCGGGTCAGCAACCAAGGCAATATAACTGCAGTGTCATAGTCATTCTGAGCTTTGGAGATGTTGTGTTTCGTGCCAACAAAGGGTCATTTGCGGGAAATTTTAATCCATTACTTTATTTTTAAAAAAAACTACAGCTGAAACTTTTTGAATACTTTAAAAAGCTTATGGATACAATGGTCCATCTGAATCAACTTGTAAACGATGGTTTGATTGATTTGAAAATGGCGATTTTGATGTGATAGACAAATATAAAGGAAAACCACAAAAAATTGAATAGGAAGATTTGCAAACAATTTTAGATGAAACCCAACAATGACTCAGGTACAGATTTCAGATATATTAAATTTAACTCAGAAATGTACAGTCTTAAAACAAAAGAGTGAAATCCACTCCTATAGGGGAAGTGCATTTTCGGCACCGGAAAGGAGTGGAAATTAACTCAGACTGAGTTAAAACCGCTCGTTTTAAACGTGTAGGACGCAGATTGTTTTCTTTTATTTCTTTTACCCACTCCGCAAAAAGAGTGAAATCCACTCCTATAGGGGAAGTGCATTTTCGGCACCGGAAAGGAGTGGAAATTAACTCAGACTGAGTTAAAACCGCTCGTTTTAAAAGTGTAGGACGCAGATTGTTTTCTTTTATTTCTTTTACCCACTCCGCAAAAAGAGTGAAATCCACTCCTATAGAGGAGTGTTTTTTTGGCACGGAAAGGAGTGGAAATTAACTCGGACTGAGTTAAAACCGCTCGTTTGTTTTAAGAGTGTATTAGTGAACGTTTGTATGCCTTGGGAAAAATTCGCAAGGAAGGAAATGCGTACCACATGCTTTAACAGACAGACAGAAGGAGAACCGAAGAGTCACTTGCAAACAACATTTGAATCGACTTCAAATAAATAGTTTTCTGCATCAAATTGTCACAGATAACGAAAAATGGATATATTTTGACAATCCCGTACTAAAAAAAATCGTGGGTTGATCCAGGCCAACCCTCAACATCGACTCCAAAGAGAAATCGCTTTGGAAAGAATACAATGCTCTGCGTCTGGTGGAACCAAAATGGCGTCCTTTATTATGAGCCGCTTACACCTGGTGAAACAGTTACTTCTGAACGATATCAACAATACTTAACCGATTTAAACCGGAAATAAATCAATAAAAGGCTAGAATTGGCTCGTAGACATGGAAAAGTTATTTTGCTACATGACAATGCGCGGCCTCACACCACAAACAATGTGAAAGACACCTTAAAAAACCTGAAATGGTATGATCAATCGCACCCGCCATATTTTCCAGACATTGCTCTTAAAAACTATCATTTAATCAGATCCATGAAACATTGACTGGCTGAACAGCACTTTGCTACTTTTGATGAAGTTGGAAAATGGGTATTTTCCTTTTTTACTTCCAAAGACGCAAAGTTCTATCACGAAGGAATCCATAATTTACCAAAACGATGGGCAAAAGTTACTGATTTTAATATCGCATACTTCGATTGTTTACCCTCAACCATAGTGATGTCAAATCAACAGGAAAGTTTTTGAAAAAAAGAGACATTTCATATAGGTATACCCCTAATATATTATTGAATTACTACTAATTACATGCTTGTATTATTAGTATATTACAGGGTGAAGCAAATAAAACCGGCCCCAACGTCTAGATAAGAATACGACAGAAATGTTTCCAAGTCAAAAACCAATACAAAAACAGGTTTGCTAACATGAAGCGATTGATCGCTTCAATATTAAGCCCAAACAAACGCTTGGCGACTTATTTGCCGGAAACTACGCGGTTGGAAAAGCTAGTTGAAATGAAATATAAACAAGGTTTGTAGAGCTGATCAAAAAAGTTCCCACTAGTGATTATTTCGGTTGTTATTTATCATAAAGAATCGGACCTTTTTGTATTTATTAATGCAAAACATTCTAAATTGATTGCAAAACCCAGAATCTAGTGTTCAGACCCGTTTCAGAATGTTTTTGAACTTGTTGACAGCAGATCCTGGCTGACGCCATTTCGTAACTGATTGTTGCCTAGTACTCTTTTTTGGCCCTTTTACACATTTAAATTCTTGAACAAACAACTTGTCAAATTTTTTCCATGAATTCGTTTTAATATAATATTCTACAATAAACACTCTCTGCTGTACTGTGAGTTTCATCTTCACCTGTGCTGTGAATTGATATACCCTTACACTCACACAGTCGCAACTCACACTGACGCACTACGATCTGAACTGACCAATAGTCCATGAGTAGCTCTAATGTAATGCAAATCCAATCCAACCAATGCAAAAACAGGTTTGTCAAGTGAAACCATTGCACGCTTGAATAATCTTTTATTTCCACTTGAAAGCTTTCAGGCGGCTTCAAGAGTTTTTCTCGCCAAGCATTTCAACGTATTCCTATCTCTAGACTGGGGCCGGTTTTATTTGCCTCACCCTGTACATTATCAAATGCGAATATTTTTTTATGTTAATTTTTTAAACTAACCACTGGTTCAATGTAAAAAAATCTAACTATTAGCATAAAATTCGGTTGACACGAAATGTTTCGGTGCTCCCTTCGAGTTCGTGTTAACGGGGTTCGACTGCACGTCTTGGCTTTTTCATAGCAAACAAAAATGAATTTCGCTTCAAAAATATTATTCTTAAATAAATAAAGTTTCTAATGCCACCATTGATGTGGAAACAGCTCTTAAAATGACTTAAAAATAAATTTCAATGCTAATTGAATGGGTAATTCGCAACACACAGTGGACAGATGTCTGTCCGGACGTACAGGCAGACGGCAAATTAGAATGAGAGATTGGTTTCTGAGGTCCTATTCTCAAATATAAAATTAAAAAACAAAACTTTTATACCATTTTTTTATGATAAAAATGTATAACTGAACGATGTTATTTCTTATTAACAGTATGAAATGTAATCAGTAGGGGAACCCGGGGCTAGCTTTCTTTTTGTTTTCTTTTTGATTGTATATATTTCACTTTTACTTATTTTGAAAAAAATCGGATATCATTGATTTTCTCTTATATGTATCTACAATTTAGCATTACTACTTTTCCAAAAAGTAAATCTACTTTTAGGCAGCAAGCGGTTAAATGCTAAGACGTTAAGATCGAAAACATGCCCCGTATATTGGGTACATTTTCCCAGACTGTCAAATATGGATAGTGCAAATTTTATAAATATTAAGCAACCGGAACTTTGCTTTAGCCCTTCTGTACATGCAGACTTTCCTGGGAGTGAGGAGGAACTGGATAAGATATGCCCGTATGAAATTATTATTATTATTATTACTATTACTATTACTATTATTATTATTATTATTATTATTATTATTATTATTACTATTACTATTACTATTACTATTATTATCATTATTATTATTATTATTATTATTATTATTATTATTATTATTACTATTATTATTATTATCATTATCATTATCATTATCATTGTCGTTGTTGTTGTCTTGTTAAACAATAGAACCACTTATCCTTATAATTGACTTGTATATTCACAAACTTTTGATTAAATATTTAACACACTTAAAAAATTTACTCCCTTAAAAACATTTTACACATATTTTACTGTAAACTAAAATAGAACAAAATAGTATTCCCATAATATAGATAAAACATGTAAAAAAATGTGAAGTTTATATCTCTTCTAGTTCTGAGCAATTTCTTTAAAACCCAAAAAATTAAAAAAAATATCTTCAAATTCACAAAGGAAACAACGTAGATTATTGGAGCAAATAGTTTATTTGTTGGTACAAAATATTACATGTTAATTTACATGAGAGTCTCAAAAACGATCACCTTCTTCAGGAAAATGAACTACACAAACTTACAGTCGACAGCGCGAAGCTGTTAAACATGTTATCCGTAAAAAGGGTTGTAAATTAAGAGGGTGGGATTTCGAGAGGAAGAAAAGTTATTCTGAAAGTGTCTATATTCTGAGAGAAAAGTTGTTATCAAAACGCAACAACCATTTTGCGCTTGCGCGATTTTCTCGAAAATCATTTAAAGACATCCGCCAAACTAACACATGTTCAGAAAACCACTTTTTTAGTATCATCACCTTCCAAAATGTATAGAAAGCACAAAATCTCCTTTTTGATTTTTTTTATTCTGTCATTTTTCTAATTCCGAAGTAAGCTGAATTTCATGTTATACTAAGAACCTACCACATAACACTATTAATCCCTGTTTAATCTTCACATTTTTCCAAAAGCTAGTCTTTTTTTAGGACTACGACAAACTAGTTATTATGTTTCAAAATCATAAATAATAACCATAAGATACTGATACAGAAATTCATACTTTAATCTACGACAAAAAAAAATAATTTTAGACATTTTAGAATGAAATGGTAATGAGGACTTCCTGAACAACCATATTTTACTTTGCTTTACAGATAAGATTAAAACATTACATCCGCTAACGATTAAAGCAATTAGTATAACTGCAAAATATATTTATATATTTCTATTAATCAGTCTAGCAAATAACATACACTGCAAAACAATGTTGATCTTCAAGTCACTTTTTTTAGTTACCTTAGGAGGTACGAAACTTTATTATTGAAATATAATATTGATATTTTAATGAATATGTAAAACTGTGCTGTGAAACGTTTCTCCTTAAAACTGGTAGAAGCCTAGCTCCCTCTAGTTTTATGGACCCGATCTAAATTTTAGTAACGTTATCCCACATTTGCAGAGGAACGTTTCTCAAGAAAACAATTTAACTCCATAAATTTTGTGTAACGTTACCACGTAAAGCGGAAGGCAGCGCTTGCACCTTTAAAATATTGGACTAAAAAATTATTAAAAACTAGGTTGTAAGTCTTAATTAAACGTTGACTAATTTTAATTTCGGTGATGCTAATTTTAATTTCAAGTCCATTATTTCCCCCAAGTGTTCTTTAACCCTCAGAGGGATATTCAAATTGATGATGTGTAAACTGGTTTTCACTGCATTACGGATTTATACGTCTGAAGTACGGTGTTACGGTGCCTGTTTATACGGTGACGGGTTTATCCGTCGATATCCCTCAGAGGGTTAAGGTGATGTAATGCTTCAATTTGTCTTAAACCAAACTATAAATGCACAAGTAAACGCAAATTCTCCCAATCACCACCAGATTAATGAACATATTTTTATTCGAAGAATTTAATTTCAATTAAAATATAAGTAAAACTGAAAATTATTTGAAATAATATTAAAAATTTAATTTAAAATATTAGAATTTTGATTTTTAAATTGTTTTTCAATAAAAATTAATAGATTTATGTTTGTTATTTATGTTTACATACAGTTTTTGCCAGTGCAACTGAAGACGGTGTATGTGACCCGAAGCAACCGGAACTTTGCTTTAGCCCTTCTGTACATGCAGACTTTCCTGGGAGTGAGGAGGAACTGGATAAGATATGCCCGTATGAAATTATTATTATATATTATTATTATTATTAATATTATTATTATTATTATTATTATTATTATTATTATTATTATTAATTATTATTATTATTATTATTATTATTATTATTATTATTATTATTATTATATTATTATTATTATTATTATTATTATTATATTATTATTATTATTATTATTATTATTATTATATTATTATTATTATTATTATTATTATTACTATTATATTATTATTATTATTATTATTATTTATTATTATTATTATTATTATTATTATTATTATATTATATACTATTACTATTATTATTATCATTATTATTATTATTACTATTATTATTATTATTATTATTATCATTATCATTATCATTGTTGTTGTTGTTGTCTTGTTAAACAATAGAACCACTTTTCCTGTTAATTGACTTGGATATTCACAAACTTTTGATTTTTTTTAATTGTAAGATATACTGTTAATTTAAATAAATTCTAAATTATAAATAATATTATTTTGGGGGAAGTCGAAGTGTTGTGTTAAGATACGTATTTTTAGGAAAATAACATTCTATAGAAAAATGCTTTTTATTTCGAAGTATGGAATACTGGTTATGGAGTATATTTAATAAAATTTAAAAATAAAACTAATAAATCCATTAAATTTTAATTTGTGAAGAAACGGTAAATGGAGATTTATGTCAAATAAAAGTTGAGAAACATTGAGCATCAGATAGTGTACGTGTAAATTAAATCGTGAATAAAACAAAATTATTGCGTACTTAACAGTTAAAATATTTGGCAGACATTTGAATTTCATAATCGTTTGATAATATATTTCCCATTTATTTAATATTTGAAGATAAAATACAATATTATATTTTTGGTTGTTTATGATTTCAGAGTATTTAACCCAGATTCAAGTGTCTGTCGGATTTTAAAAAAAGAGATGTAATGGATGTGGAGTATCCTAGACAGTTTAAAGGCTTCGAAAACGTGCATGACAGCTTAGTGGAAGCGTGCGACAAAAGATTCCGAGCTTCACAAGAGTAATTAAATAGTTTATATATTTTTCTTTGTAATCTAAACATCTGTGGTAGGACACAGTATGTCATTTTTAAATAAGAATTGTTAAATATGTTTTTTTTACAAAAGCAAATATGTATAAAATGAATTAAAAAACCAAACAGCAATCACCGACAGGTGTTTTAAAAGTTTCCCAAAATTTGATAAAACTTAAAATTTTAGATAATTTAAGACAAAATTATTAATTATATTAGGTTATAACAATTGTAGATAATTAATAAAAGTACGAAAATATCTTGAGTATTTTACGAAAACTCATACAAAAACAAACGCATTGCAACCTCTTTTTATTCAAAAATTCAAACTTTGTAGTGTATAAGATTTTGACAAAAAGTGATGCATTCCTTTTAATTGTGCATTATATCTTTATTATTGAACCAAAAAATATGTGTTGCGTGGTAAGCACACTATATTTAAATATGTTAATATGCCCTTCCGGCGTAGTTGAGAATACAAATATACGCATATCCTAAAGTAACAAACGATAAAAACGCAAAAAGTATAGTCCGCCCATCACTTCTTAGCACCTCAAATATTTTGATTGTAGAATATTCCACTTTGAAAAAGGTAGAGAACCTAAAGGAGGCAGGGTTGCCCGTCTCATGCTGTTTGGCGAGCATAGGAGATTGTTAGTTGGTTGTGAAATAATGTGTCAACAAAAA
>JAFNEN010003659.1:0-10959 GCA_019343175.1 Oedothorax gibbosus
GATCATTTAAGTAAGAAGCAGTTAGGGGACGAAAGTTCAAAAGTGCTACTATTTGACACAATAGCGTATAAAGCTCTTCGAAGGTTAACAAAGATTCACCATGTATCCTATTCAAGCGGAATTTTGTCGAATTTACTCCCGATTCCCAGATCCCAGCGTGATGAGGGGAAACAGGAGGTACACCAGTGCCACTCAATTGCATGTTTCAAAGTTGGGTGGCCACTTTTTCCTCAGAGGACACATTGGAGAGAAAGATGTCGATTTCTTTGACATGCTTTTTTGCGCCAACAAAGTTTGTGGCAGTGTCGCTCCATATAGTCTTTGGAACTCCTCTTCTAGCTACAAAGCAACGTAGTGCTGCAATAAAAGAGTCAGGGCTAAGGTCACCAACGACTTCGAAATGCAACGCCTTAGTAGCTAGACAAATAAAAAGGCAGATGTAACTTTTTGTACTTTTGGAACCACGGCCTTTATTAGCTTTGACCTGAATTGGACCTGCTAGATCAATACCCGAGTTCAAAAAAGCCCGTGCAAATTGAACTCTAGATTTAGGGAGATTACTCATAAGTTGTGTGGAAACATCGTGCATGAATCTAATGTACTTCACAGACACGTTCAAACGAATTTACTTACGACTCTATTGGCCTTGACTATCCAAATGTTTTGTTTGATTAAGTGGGCCAACAAAGTAGGGCCGGCATGTAGATTCGCTAGGTGAAATTCTTTAATTATTAATTTAGAAATAGAGTGATCACTAGGTAAAATTAGGGGGTGTTTGCAATTAAAGCAAAGATTAGATTTTTCAATTCGCCCTCCCAACCGCAACAAACCTTTACGATCTAAAAAGGGTTTAAAGATGTGAGACTTAGACCTTTACAATAGCGGTCGGCAACAAAAACCGCATATATTTATAAGAGTTGGTAACAATTTGACGCTTGTTGTAAGAACGGGTCACTAGTTTAGACCATGCTTGTTCGTAACTAGCTTCTGAAAACGGAATGTGTTTGATTAAAGCTGCCGGAGGACCGGACAACAAGCCCTTCAAATATTGGAACTTTTGAATAGAGCTTAGACTATCGTTATCGAAAACAAATCTTTAAACGATATCTTATCATTATAGTTTCCAGTAAAGGGTTGAATTGTTAAACGCGGTAACTTAACATCAAACAGAGGTTGCTTAACATTTAAAGATGGTCCGAGCAGTCGAGTTTCAGCACGTGGACTTGAAGTCCATAATTTCTTGCTTCAACTCACAATAAGTTTCCTCTATAGTTATAATTTATGAGCGCTCGTCGGGAGGTTGGGAGTAATTGTCATTAAACTCCCGCCAACCATTTTCAAGCAATTCTAAACGAACCTATGCGCTTTTTGCTCTACCACGAAGCCACAATATGGTGGCTTCATTAGCCATTCTTGCAAATAAGAAGAAAGGTTGACAAAAGAGGTGACAAGAAAGGTTGCAAATAATAAGAAAGGTTGACCTGAAGTTGAACAAGAAAATGTAACCGATACAGTCAAGAGCGTTCTATCATGCCTGGAGGCAAATTTTGCAGAAAAAATAATCACTACCCACCGCATCCCTACAAGTCGATCGGACAGACATAAATCGATCATTGTGCAGTTTAATTCGAAAAACGAAAAAGAAGAATGTCTAAAAGCTGTTAAGAAAAAACACCTTCTCGCTTCCGATTTAAATGTAAGATTCAATACATCTCCTGTCTATATTAACGAACACTTGGCTCCTGCTATCAAGAAGCTTTTGTTCCTATGTAAGACCTTTAAACGAGAGAACAATTTTAAATTCTGTTGGACTAAAGGTGGTAACATTTATATTAGAAAGGACGAAAACTCTAAAGTTTTTAAAATTAGACAAAAAATGGATTTGTCTAAAATTACTGTTTAAAATTTAATGGCTAATATAATTGACTGTCCTGATTTTGATTTTAAGTTTGAAACACTGCAATCTATAGATCAATATAATAATTTTATAAGTTGTCCCAAAACCTAAATTTTCAGTACTAAATATTTTCCATCTGAATATTCATAGTTTAAGGTCAAATTTTGACGAGTTAAAAGTCATTCTAGTTGATGTATTGGCCAAAATAGATATAATTGTTCTCACTGAAACCTGGATCAATGAATGTGAAATTAATCTTTATTCTTTCGAAAATTTTATTTCCTATAACTGTTCTAGAATCTATAACAGGTCTGGTGGTGTTGTTGTGTTTATTAAAAACAATCTTGAGTTTTCTAGATTTGAACATTGTATGGTTTCAGCCGAATTAATCGTTTTAATTGTAAATCACTTAACTTTACTTTAATTTCAGTTTATCGTTCACACGCCTATTCTGTAGATGCATTTAATAATGAATTATCGCCGCTTCTACCATTAATTTCTTCTAAAAATGTACTTTTAATTGGTGGTATTAATATTGATATAATTCAACCTCTTAATAATGCCAATGACTATATTGATTTACTACATGAACATGGTTTCTTGTCCTTGATCTCTGATATCACTAGACCAAGGTCAAATACCTGTATTGATCATATATTTTTTAGAACTACCCAATTTGAAAAGATAAGTGTTTTTCCAGCTCGTATTATTAACAGCACAACTGACCATTTTCCTATAGTCTGCCAAATTTTTTCTGAAAGTAAAAATGCTATAATTCCCAAAAAATCTCCAAAACACAAATATGTTGACTATAAAGGCATTGAAAATTTCTTAACAGATTATGATTTTAAATTTAAAGATATTAATTCTATCAATTTGTTTACGGAATTCTATGATAGGTTAACAGCTATCAAAAACAATTTTACTTTTTTTGAAAATACTAATGTAAAAAAAAAACAGCTGGATTACACCTGATCTTTTAAACATTATAAAACTAAAGAAAAGCTTTATCAAAAGTACATAAAATATCCAGGAGATTTATATTATTCAACTGCTTATAAATCAACAGTAAAATTTCTTAAAAATAAAATTAGAACAGCAAAAAATGATTTTTACTTAAAATCTTTTAATGAGTGTACTACTAGCAAATCACAGTGGAATGTTGTTAATAATATATTAAACAAGAAAAAGAAAGTTGTTCTTCCTAATTCTCCAAGTGATTACCAGTTAGCCAACTCTTTTAATTCGTATTTTGCATCTATTCCAAGTTTTGTGTCCGATAACGAGCAATACCGACAGAGTTTTAAGACTAATTCTCAATCATTTTTCTGCTCCCATATTGAACCTCAGGATATAGTTGATGTCATTAGAAAATTAAACCCTAATAAAGTTGTGGCATTGACGACGTGAATGTTACTCTACTCAAAATTTTATTAAGTACTGACCATTTACAAACTTATACTGACATCTTCAATAACTTTATTAACACTGGTATTTATCCTGACATTTTGAAAAATTCGATTATTGTTCCTGTGTTTAAGCAGGGAGACCCAAATAATTTTACTAATTATAGACCCATTTCAATCCTGCCAATTTTATCTAAAGTTTTTGAGAAAATAATTTATGAAAAAATGTTATCTTTCCTAAATAGTGTAAACTTCTTTTCAAAAAACCAATTCGGTTTTTCTCCCTGTTCAAGCACCGAATCAGCCCTGCTTAATTTTAACAATTTTGTATATAATAGTATTAATAATAATAAAATTACGATTGGAATTTTTTTGGACATTGCAAAAGCTTTTGATACTGTAGATCATGATCTTTTATTGTTTAAATTATATTCAATTGGTTTTCGTGGAAATTTTTTCGGTTTACTCAGGTCTTTTTTGCAAATCGCTTTCAATATGTAAGAGTAAATGGTGTTTTAGGTGATAGGCTCCCTATAAAAAAAGGAGTTTGTCAGGGTTCTCAGTTGGGCCCTTTTGTTATTTCTTATTTATATTAATGATTTCTGTAATATGGATATAAATGGAAAAATTATTAACTTCGCAGACGATACTGTTTTACTTTATTCATCCTCATCTGCATATGAAGACTTAAACAGTTTAATTAATTCAGATCTATTTAAAATCCGAAATTGGTTCCTAAATAATAATTTAATTATTAATGTTTCTAAAACAAAATATATGCTTTTCAGCCTGCAAAATAGCACCTATACTACTCCTCTCAATTTAAAATATCAGGACAGAGTTTGTTCAGATTTGCTTTCCTGTAACTGTAATAACCTCGATCAAGTAAATACCATTAAGTATCTCAGTGATTTTATAGATAATAACCTGAAATGGAAATCACACGCCAATTACGTATCAAACAAATTAAGATTCGTTTTAAGACAATTTTATTTTTTGAGATATAAAATAAACCATGATTTCATGCGATTACTCTACACCGCTTTTGTACATCCTTTGTTTAATTATGGAATCCTTGCCTGGGGAGGGGATTATGTAACAAACCTCAAAAGAATTATAAACATGCAAAATAAATTTGTTAAATTTTTGTTAAAGGCAAATGTGAAGTATAAACATTGAAAATTATAAATTGTTAAATATTCTACCTATTCGTTATATTTATTTCTTTAAAGTTTGTTTATAATTTTTAATAATCCTGATGTGTGCAATAAGCGGATATGTATTAACCCAAGAAGACTTAATGGTATTTACATCATTCCTAAACCTAAAAAGAACATTTTCTGTAAAAATTTTATTTATCTTGCACCAAAGTTTTTTAATAGTCTTCCGCTTCCAATACAATCTTTAGTTAATCTTACTTCCTTCAAAAACCAATTGAAAAATCTTTTGTTTGATATTCCCGATATAGAGAACTATTTTTGATTATGCATACTTCAATTATTGAAATAAAATAACTGTACAGTAATTCATTTTGTATTGACTAACCATCTTAAATATACCCCCGACACTTCTGTTGCCATAATATTATTTACTTGTAATTTAATATTTGTTCTTTTCTTGTGTTTGTAAATTTACATCTATGTACTTTTTTACGTTCGCCAATATGGTCCTTGTGACCCTTGGTGTTCTATAGACTGTATAATTGCTTTTGTATTTTTTCCCCCTTCAAATTAATATATGTTATTTTTGTGCAATAAAAATTATTATTATTATTAATAATAATAATAATACAGCACCTGAAAAATCACCAATCTCGTCGTGGTGCTTCCAGTATGTTGACGCAAGGAAACTGATGCCAGCTAGATAAAGACAGACTAACTTATCGTAGCAAACATAATTTAATTGGTTCATCAAAGAATACTACAAGCAGGAACTACCCACGCAATATATGGCGTCGCAGCGCCACCTCGGAACTGCGTCTTAAAATAAATTAGCATATCAATCTAAACAATTACCTATACCTAACAAAAGCTCTGCTCTAGAGCTCTAAGAACTTCCCTTCCCGAGTTTAACTACGACTGAGAAGTCACAACAACGATCACCAGACTGAGGACGATGCACTCCAGAGGCATAAAGATCTTGCCAGTTGGATCAAGAATATTTACAGAATGCATCGTCCGGGTACTCGCAATTAAATTCCGAGCTCCCCTTCAACTGCCCTTCCATCACTGCAGCAAGCTTCAGGATTGACTTAAACTGTTCCCAGGATACCCTCTATATGGACAAAGCTGCGGGTGTTAACTGTGTCACTGTCACCGTCCCTTCTGGAATTTGTCCTCATCTTGACCCCGAGCGTATGGCGCCGGGCGTCTGACAATTTTGATTGAAGGGCGTGTCTTCTACCTTTGGAGGAGAGAATAAAAAAGGCCAGGTACGCGTGGCAACGAGTACTTTGATTCTGGACTTGAAGAAGAACGGTCGGTTACTCAAATGGAGATTTTTGTAAAACCCAAGACATGTATATTTCTAATTTAGTTCATCATAAACTGAATTTTTCTTATAATGCTGAGTCAAACCTTTACTACAAAGAACCACACTGAATCCCTAGCTCGCATATGGCAGGGATCGTTACATTGGCGCAGTCGACAGGATATTGACTCAGAGAAAGAAAAGCTGAAATTTGACCGAGAAGCGGAATCAGCGACGGAGGTGGAACCCAGCGCCTTGGGAGACGGCTACATCGTTGCGGAGTCGGCGGGACCAGTGGCGGAGTTCGGATAGCCTCTCTTAACCGAGAGTGGGACCAGCGACGGAGGTGGCGGATACCCTCCCTTGTCCGAGAGACAACAGCAGCGAAGGCGGACTTGATACTGCGGGCGATAGCTTCCGTGGACAGTACCGAGAGCCTGACCATCAACGGAGACCGATTTCCTTGGAAAGCCTCACCTACGGCGGTAAGTGGAATTTTCTGTGCATTACGACTCATACCAGTGGTTGATGTTAATGTTTATAAGTATAAGCAAATTTAAATCTATATAGAGTAGATTTAGGTTTTTTTTTTTTTTTGGAATTTAGTTAGAATTAGATTTGATTTTTTTCTAAAGGAAAGGGGAAAACACATGGCATAATTGGAATTAACTGATTTGATTTGGTTGCGGTAAATAAGCAACGGATATTTTCAATCTCTTTCAGGTACTATAATGTTAAGTTGTTAATTATTTTTATTTTATGTTGTGATAAATAAATAATGAAAGATTTATACTTTATGACAACTTGGTTAAAGCTGCAAACATTTTGGTGGGTTTTTAATGATAGTTTCATTAGTAAGGTTTCGTCCTTAGTATTCTTTTAAAAGTCTTTTGGGGTTTTCAACATTGTCAAAATGTCAGTGTTGAAAGGAGTTAAAAAGCGGAGTTATGCGAAATAGCTAAAGAATTGGGAGAGGACGTACCAAGTACCACCAAAGTGGTTGAGTTAATTGCGTTAATTAAGGGAAGTTCAAATTATGACGAGGACTTAATTAGGGATATTATAGAGGGATTGAACATAGTAAAACCAGGGAATACGAAGAGAAGTTGAGGGAAGAGAAAAGGTTAGAAAGGGAACATGAAATTAGAATTCTGGAATTACAGAGTGTTCAAAGAACTCAGGTAAATATGATAAAAGGTCCTCCGATAGAGGGTCGAAAATGAATTATTTAAATACTTGAGTTTGGTAAAGGACCAACTGCCTAATGTGCCCTCAAATTCAGAAAACTGGTTTTTTTCTTCTTTCAGGTGGAAAACCATTTTCGATATTTATTCGGTACCAGATGGTATTGGGGAAAGATTGTTTTTGCATCGATTGGCTAATTTTACTGGGAGTTTAACAAACAGTCTGGGATTGGATAAACTTAGCAATTATAAAGCAATTAAGGAATGTTTTTGGCTGAAAATCGTCTTATCCCCAGTACAATCCGGAAGAATTTCGAGAATTGTTTGAAAGGAGAAAATGAATCATATGTACAATGGGCGTCCCGCATTAAAACTACCTTAGAATACTATTTAGAAAGTCGAAATATTGTCTCTATACAAGATCTGAAGGACTTGGTAGTGGCAGATAAGATGAAAGACTTAGTAAATGGTAGGGTGAGGTCCCATATACTAATTAAGGAGGGAATAAAATGGTTGAGACCAACCGAACTTGCGTCAGAGATCGACATGTATTTAGAAGCAAATCCAAACAACGGTCAAAGATCTGAGGGGTACATGGGAGATCGAAAGAAAAACTGGCGAGATGGCAATAATTATAGAGAGAGACCAGGCGTTGGCAATAGGCCAGCCGAAGGGGACTCCGGAAACAATAGGCAAAGGGTGACAAGTATTGGAGGAAATGGTGATAACTTGGACCAAAAGAAGTCAAAAATTATCTGTTACGGTTGCAAAGAGCCCGGTCATATAAAGAAGGACTGTAAAAACCGCTGAGAGAATGAGAGGTTAATTAATAGGGTTTGTATTAATGTAGGAATGAATGCAATTAAGAACAAACGGGATGTAATGGATGAAGGCCAACTTCCCATGGTAAGCATAAAAATTGAGGAAATAAAATTGAGGCTATAATGACTCTGGAGCCCAGATTTTGTTTTTTTCCGCAGAGACTTTAATTCCGGACAAACATAAAACTGGGGGTTGCATTTATTTAGTCCCTGCAATTGGACAGATGCGTAAAGCGGAACTGGTAACAGTGCCGTGTCTTTATGGGAGGAAGGACAGACTATCAATCCCGAAATTGAAATATTAGCAAACTATCACTGATAATTTAAATTGTCCTGCACTGGTTACACCTGCAGTGTTGGAGGCTTTGAACAAAACAAACCCAGTTGTATTCAGTAAATAGCATTGAAATGGGGGGTGCCGCCTTCTCAGGGAGGAATTAGGAACGAAGAAGGGAAAGCAAAGGGGGGCGAAGATCCACTACCTTGGGCTCAACAATGGGGAGACGATTCGTCACTGAAGAAGTTGAAGCGGAACGGGAACCCGATAATTCGGGCATAAAAGGCGCACAGAAAAGGGGAGCAGTCTAGGCTGTTTAGTCCCGCAACAAAGGGATTGTCCCCTCATTGTCAAGGTTCTGGAAGAAGGTTGACAGGGAAAAAACTCCTATTTTGTTGAGGCGGATTACTTTACATAGAAATAAAGTGGTAAATGAGAGTTTAAAACAGTGGTGGTACCCCAGTGTAGGGAATGGATATTTTAAGACTGGGTCATAAACCAATTACGGTGGACATTTGGCGGCGGAGAAAACTCTAGAAAGGATAAAGTTGCGTTTTTTTTTGGGAGGGCGTCAGAACAAGTTAGCTTTATTGTAGTAGCTGTGAAGAGTGTGTTACGACGTAGGGTCCGCACAATGATAGATCACCTATTAGCCGATTGCGAGGCCAGAAAATTTCCCCCTTCCCCCCGGTGCACGCCGATATAATTGGTCCTTTGACCCTGTTTTTCTAGGGGGCATAAATACGTCCTGTGCGTTGTAGATAAATTCGAGGGGGCCTGAGGCAGTACCTCTTCGTAATTAACCGCCAAGGCCACATGCAAAGCCCTTTGCAGATTTTTATGAAAACGGGAGTTCCACAAGTCATAGCTATGGATAATGGAAAATTTCGCGGCGAAATTGGGCGGGGGGAGTTTTTTAAACACTTAGGGGTTGTCCCAAGGATTTGTACTCCTGGATATTTCTTTGAGCAATGGCCTAGTGGAGCGATATAATGGTCATTAAAAATATGTTACATCACGCTATTAGGAAACATGACAGGAATTGGGATAAGGTTTTGCCGTTTCTATTGTGGGCCACACGGGAAGTAGCTAATGAAACTACGGAATTTCCCCATTCCATTAATGTATGGAAAGGTTCCCAACCGGGCCTTTGGCTTGCTTAAGACGTTTTTAGAGGGGCAAACTATTTCCCAGAGGGTATTAGCTTAAGTCCCGAAATTATCTGGAAGAATTAAGAAATAACTTAGAGTCACATTGAATTTGGGGCTAATGTTGCGAAAAAAAAAACAAACAGATTACGCTCGCAGATAAAACTTAAGGTCTTCTAATAAGAAATATAACGTGGGAGATAAGGTTATTGTTTTGGAGCCAGATTCGACAAATAAGATTTAGCTAGATGGTCAGGACCAGGGGAAATAGTAGAAAAAAAATCTGACCACTCTTTTTCTGGTAGAATTGCAAATGGTCAAAAAGACATTTGCACCAAAACAAATTCAGGCAGTAATACACCCCCGGGTGCTATGGGGTTATTTTTTACGAAGAAGATGAGGATTTTGGGGATGTGCAACACGCACCCGGGAAAGGGGATTTAACTACTCAGGGAATTCTTTGAGTCTCAAATTCGGTTTAAAAACAGAACATTTAATGGGAAGGGACAGGGAATTAAAAAGGGTGTTATGCAGTTTAAAGATGTGTTTTCGGGAGAGTTAAAAAGGGCAAAGGTGGGAAGTCATTCCCTTCAATTAAAACCAGAGTATGAGCGGAAACGCCCCACACTTATAGGTTCCCGAAAGTTTAAAAACCGGCGTGGAGGATCAAATTCGGATTTAATGGAGGGAAAGGGGTTAATAGAGCATTCGCAGGCAGAGATAGCTTATCCATTAGTCTGTGTGGCTAAGAAGGATTCCAGCATAAGATTGTGCTTGGATTACATGTTTTTTAACTTGGCGTTTCAAAATAAACCCATTCCCCATGCAAAATGCACTGAATTGAGATACAAAAAAAAGGGGCATCAAAAAAATCTGACCACTTGTATATTTAAAAGCTATTGGACTATTTCGATGGATGAGGCAAGTAAAGAAAATAACCTCGTTCATTGGGACCCAAAGGGCAATATCAGTGGACAGTTATGCCCTATGGATTAAAGGGAGTGCCAAACGTTTCAAAAAGCGATGATTTTTGTATTAAGTGAACATCGATAATACGCTGATAGTTCATAGATGATATCGTCATATACTCCCAATCTTGTCGGACCATAGATCCATTTAAGCGCAGTTTTAAAACTTTGAATGACCTTAACTTCTCGGCAAATATCCAGAAATGTCACTTTGTCAGGGGTCAGGTTAAATACTTTAGGTCAGTTGTAGGATCTGGGAAAACATGGACCGGATCCTGAAAAAATAAAAAATTTTTGAGGGTTGCTATTGCCAGTAAAAGAAAAAGAACCTGCGTTCAGCCCCTGGGATTATTTTCAACTACAGGGAATATATACCTTGTTTTGCAGAAATTGCTTGCCACTGACCAACTAACCCGCAAAAGGTATCCAACGAGATACCGTGGTCTAATGACGCAAACAAGCCTTTGGTGAGTTGAAAAACTGTTTAGTAAAGGCGGTATCACTCCAACACCCGATATAAGAAAACCATTTGCCATTTCTTGTGACGCTTCGGAAATTGGGAGGGGCGCGACCTTAGGCCAATTAAAGAGCAAGGAATTCCGATAAGTTTTGCTAGCAAGAAACTGGACGCACACAAAAGAAATGGGCTGGGAATTGAGAGGGAAGCTTACGCGTTGATTTGGGCTCTAAAAAAATTTTAGACCTGGGTTTTTTTTGGGAAACCCCAATTAAAATTTTCTCGGGGCCCCAACCCTCAGGTATTGACAGAGGGAGCACCCAGAAAAGCTA
>JAFNEN010003661.1:0-10895 GCA_019343175.1 Oedothorax gibbosus
AACAATTTGGGCATTTTGGGCCGTTTATTTTTTAAAATTACCTGTGTGATTTCCCTCATTTTTTTAAACGAGGTAAAAATTTTCCCACAGTTTTGTAAAAAAATATTTTAAAGTTACCGTAAAAAGAATGTTTTTGCTTCAATTTTGTTATTTAAAAAAAAACTCTTTTTAAAAAATTCCCCTTTTCCCTTTTTCTTTTAAAAAAAAACAGATTAAAAAAAGGGGACAAATTAAAAAAAAGTTTATTACGTTTTATAATAGTTTACAAAACGGGACAATTAGTTTTTCCCTTTAGTCTGGAAAAAAGTAAACACGTGCCAGCCCGTAAATGATTTCAGTCGGATAATACGAAAGAGAAATTTCGAAAATATTCAGCTCTTATCCCAGCTTTAATTAAAAAAATAATTTTTTTCCTACATTTATTAAAAAAAAAACCATTATATGGTTGAATGAAAAACTGATATCGGCACAAAGAGTAAAAAAAAGTTTAAACCCATATAGATAATAATATTAAAATTCAGGGTTTTTAAACAAGTTTTTCCCTCAAAGTTTTTGATTAGTAAGCAAAATTTGTTTTAAAAAAAAATTTTTAAATTTGTTTTTAGGTTTTGGTGCACATCCTTATGCTTTTTAAAGCAATGATGACTTGAAAAACAAATCTTTATACGTAACAAAAAAATTAAAAACTTTTTAATTTCCCTTTATTTTTTCAGCTTTGTTTGATTGAGCAAGTTTGAATTTTTTTAAAGGGATTTTTAACATTCAAAAAGCAAAAGCCCACCCCTCCTGTTTTTTAAAAATTTTGCAAAGCTTAAAAAGAAGCTCAACAAGAAGTTCAAAAAAATAAAATAGTCACTTTACTTTTTATTTTAAACATAAATTTAAAAAAATAGGTACATCGGAAAAAAAAAGTTACCACCAGAATTTTTTTTGGTGGTTTTTCATTCCAGTTTTTTTTTCTTCCACAATCTTTTGGGATTTGGCTGAATTTGAGGAACAGAATTTGCATATGGGGGAGTTTCATTTTGAACATGTTTACCAACTTCTAAAAATTTCACTAGCAACCCCCAAAAAAAGAAACAAGCCCACGAACAAAAGAAGATTTGAAAGTTCCAATATTTTTTTAAAAACACATTTTTTTTAAAGTTAGTTTATTTCAGCTTCTTTTTTTTAAAGCATTTTTTTTAAAAATGTTTAAATAGGTTCTTTTCATTTTAAATCAGTCCGTTTTCGGAATAAGCATCTCTAAGCCCGTTTACTCCATCAGTCAAAAAAAAGTTTTTTGGGCTTTTCCTTTTCGGGGGGGGAAATTTCGGGAGTGGCCGCTAGAGGGCCCGGATCAGGAAAGTTACGGGATCCTCCCCCCCGGGGAAAAAACTTTCGAAGAATGAGGAAAGTTTTGATTTGGTTCAACATGAGTTATGTAAAGTTCCAGGAACCTAGGGGGGCAAGTGCCAAAAAAAAAATTATCAACCCGGGGGCGAAAAAAACAAATTTTTTAAAATTTAAAACACATAAAAAGAAATAAATGAAAAGTTGAAAAGAAATAAATGAAAAATTAGTTTTTAAATTGGGCACATACACACACATTTTTTTTTTTTTAGAGAGTGTGGATCCTTCTCAATCCATCTGCTTTTTGGTGAAATTTTTTTCCCCTTACAAATGAAAAAACTTAAAATTTTTAAAAGGTTTCCCAATTTTAGTGACCATCGCATTAAACGTGCTTTTTAGAACCCCGGCGTGATTTATTCACCCACACTAAAAGTATGATAAAGTCACAATTTAAAAAGAAATTCCCATGGGAGAAAAAACACTTAAGTTTTGAAACTGAAAAGAGGGAGGGGCCGGCACATTTTTCTCCCCGACACTATATTTTTTTCATCACTGGAAATTTTTTTGCTTAGGTAAAAAATAGGGTGTTCTTAAGTTCATTGTCTGCCAACTGGGGAAAAAAAAACTACTCCCATTCCTTGATCTGACGTCATTTTTAACTAAAACCCGGTTTTTTTTGTTGGGAGTACAGCACAGGATTTTTTACAAAGCAGTTCTTTAGCTTGTCAAAATGCCCCTTCACATTTTGTCCACTTTAAGGGGTCCTTTTCTAGTTTTTCCCTTTTTAAAAAAAATCCTTTTTTAAAGGGGGCCAGCAATCGACGAAAAAACATTGGAATGTATCGGACTATATTTAACCCGGCAAACCCTAAAAAAAGGGAAAGAATTTTCAGTTTTACTTTTAGGGGGGGCAAAATTTCTTGTTTCCCCTAAATTTTTTTATTTCGGCGGGCCCCCTAAGACCTTGTCCAACAATATGCCCAAAGTTTTACTGCACTTGTGCTTGAGAAAATTTAAAAATTTTGAGGGCTTGTTTGGTTAGTCCAGTTTTTCTATCTTTTAGCACTATATCGATTTATTTTAAAAGTTCAGCAAAAACTGTTCAAAAAAAACGCATGTCATCGGGGTATGGAACCCCGTGTGCGTACTCTTGCCTCCCTCTGGGAATTTGAATACCATCTTACTAAATTCGTAAAGGGAGCATTTTTTAGCCCAAATTTGGCTCCTTAAGGGTTTATAGGGCCAAATTTGGTAAACAAATGTGCCAGTCTTGGGCTCGCTCAGGAGGGGGATTCCCAATACCCTTTAGAAAATCTAGAACTGTTTGTATGAGCGAAGACACTTTTTCAATTTTTCTTCTATATTTGGAAGGGAAAGAACTTTGTTTTTGTGATCTTGTTAAGTTTCTATGGGTCAATGCAAGGCTCGGACCCTTTACCAGGACTTCTAAAAGAATCTTTGGGCGAAGTCCCAATCGGGAAAAACCAATTTCTATGTTTTTCCCGTTTCCAGCACCCTTCGGGTTTTTGGGTTTTTTTCAGAATTGCTTTTTGCCCGGGCCCCGAGTTTCGAAAAGGCTTTGAAAGGATGGACGTTTTTCGCTAAGTTAAATGTCACGAATGACGATTTGGGTTTTTTCCCTGTTTTCCGGGAAACATTTAAAAAGGGCATTTCAATATTTCCAAAATTAGTTTTTTCATTTAGCGTTTTGGTCTTCATTCATTTTTTAAAACTTCCCCAAAAATCTAAAAACATCTCTTCCAGGTCCAAAATGTTGGGGGGAGAGGTCCAAAAAAAGGTTTTTCCCATTTGTTCCTCATCTTTTTCTCCTTCTAGATCACTTATCAAAAAATTCACTTCTTCTGGTCGTTTATAGTATGGCTTCAGCATATTCACATGGTACACCTTTGAAGTTGCTTTCTCACCAGGCAACTGCACAACGTAATTGGTTTCAGAGAGTTTTCTTAGGATTGTTCCAGGACCTGTCCAATGTGTGTTTAACTTGTTGCTTGTACATGTAGCAAAAATCAGTACTAGGTCTCCTATTCGAAATTCTCTTTTTACTGCCCTCTTGTCGTACCAAGTCTTATTCTTGGCTGGCATTCTCCATCTTTGATATTGCTAGTTCTTGACAGCGCTTCATTCGCTAATCAAGGAGAAAACATATTCAGTCACAGGCTCACCTTCTGTTTCTTCCACGTCCAACCATTTTTCATACAACAGAGTGAGAGGCGTTCGAAGATTCTTGCCATGCACCAGTTCAGCAGGAGTAAATCCAGTGCTTTCATGGGTAACAGTTCTTAGGGCAAACAGAGCTGGATATATTGCTTGCTCCCAATCACTCCCAGACTCCAAGAACAACACTTTAAGACTCTTTTAACTGTTCGATGAAATCTTTCAATTGGATTACTTTGTGGATGATAGCCAGAGCTGTGAACTACTTTTATTCCGAATTTCTCGAGAAAAGTTGTACTGAGTGCGCTGGTAAAGAACTTCCTTGATCTAACTGCAAAACCTTTGGAAATCCTATCCTACTAAAAATTGCATTAAGGCATCAACAACAGTCACTGATGTTATATCTTCTACTGGGACGGCATCAGGATATTTAGATGATAGGCACATCGCAGTCAATAGATATCTTTTTCCACTTGGAGTGGCTGGCAAAGGTCCACAAGCATCGACATTTATCTTGGAAAAGACTTCTTGAATCACTGGAACTATCTTCATAGGAGCCTTCTTTTTGTCAAAAGGTTTTTCCAACGCGTTGACATCTGTCACAGCTTCGAACGTAGTCTTCGATTTCTTTATAACACTGGGGCCAAAAGAAGTGTCTGGAAAAGATGTCTTTTCGTTTTTTGTCACTCCTAAATGTCCGATGTCCCCTCATGACAAAAGGCTTTCAAGTCATTTCGATACTTTTTAGGCACAACCAGTAGCAGTCTCTCCACTCCTGTCTTGTCCATCTTTCTCTTCACGAGTATTCCATTTTCTAGCTTTTCCAATCCACCAACAGGTTCATCTGTATTTTCTTTAACTTTTTTCCAAAAGTGATTTCAGCTCAGGGCATTCTTTTGTGTATCTGAGAAAGTTTTAGAATCCACTTTTCAACAACGCCAAGCCCTCATAGTTTCTTCTTTAGGTGGAAATGAAAACAGATCATCCTCATCAATTGTTATTTCATCATTCTCATTTTCCTCTCCGTCCACGACTTCTTCATTATGTCTCCGACAGCTTGATCTTGTTCTGCCTTTACGTTTTTGAGCTCTTGTTTCTATGGCATTGATCTGGTGAGGAACATCTTCATTCTTCATTGTCTCCAACAAGGCTGTTGTTTGGTTCCCAAGCAGATACCTTCCTTTATCTAACTGGCATGGAACGACAGCTGCTTTTGTTTATGACGTGTCCAAACTCTCCCTTCAGCTCCACTTCTGCCAACGGTAAGCAAACTGGAAATTCGTCCAATGGTTGTTGCACCCAAATGTTCTCTCCGGTTAACATTTCAGGAGTGATGCGGTTGCGGCACACAACATCGATGCTGTTCCAGTATCTCGTAAAATAGGCATAGTGAATCCATTGACTTCAGCCATGAAGGTATATGGTGACATAACATCTTCGTCTCCTTTCTTTATAAGACGATTGATGTCTGTAGTTCCTGCAGGTTTCTTCATCAAGGACAGTCAGGCCTTAGATGTTCAGTAGAATTACAACGAAAACACCGTGGTTTTCCTGCGTTTTTCAAAAGCTTCATTATTTTTACTTCTTTCATTTTCACTCTTCTCAACCCTTGGTTCGTTTAGAGGGGCCTTTGTTTCAGATTGATTTTTACCTCTCCATGGTTTGAAAGATTTTTCTTTTGATGGGAATGTCTTCTTTTTCATGAGCAGCCTTACGTTTTCGTATTCATCCAGTTTTTCTGCGACCCTTTCTGGATTTTTCATCTGGGTCCACTCATCGATGAAATGATTTTTAATTTCCAAACTGGTCGTCCGCTTTACTTGTTCAGACAAAATCAAATTGCACAAATCTTCAAAGGTGCTCACTTCTAACCCTCTTATCCATTCATAGAAATAATTTTTCAACTCGAACAAAAAGTCTTTCCAAGTTCCCTCTGGTCCTTTATTGTGATAATAAAAAAGTTGACGGAACTTTTCTGGGCTTAGTTTGAATCTGTTCAAAAGTACCTTCTTAACAGCCTCGTAATCTTCGTATGTTCCTTCCGATTCTCGAGCGATGAGTTGGGCCATTTCCAAAGGCAAGAGTCCCGTTAGATGAAACACCCATTGCTCTTCTGGAAGTCCTATCCTCTTGGCTGTTCTTTCGAAAAGGACTAAGTACAAGCTGATATCAGATTTGGAGTCATATTTTGTCATCAGATGGTGTATATCTTCCCTATGTCTTGGAGCCTCGCTTGTTCCATTTTTCTCTAATCTTAATTTTTCGAGAAGAAATTTATTTTCCGACTCCTGTTTTTCTAGAAACAATCGATGCTCTTCTAGTTGTCTCGCTCTGAGCCTTTCATCTTCTTCTTGTGCCTGTCTTCTGGTCCTTTCGTTTGCTTCCTTCGTCAATCTTTCCTCGACAGCAGTTTGAAGAAACGACTCAACGAAGTCAAGTTCATAATGTTCACTACCTTTAATGGCTTCTTTCAAGGTTAAAACTGTCGCATTTGCATCTATTTCAATGTTCATCTCAGTGGCTAAGTTTAATAAGTCCACTTTTCGACACTTTCCCCAAATTGCCATATTTATAAACAAAGAATTAACTACCTTTACCTATCAAGATATTAAAAAGCTTTTTTAAATATTTGAGACAAATCCACACTCTCGTAATGGACTTCATATAATATTAACTTTTTTTATAACATATCTTAAATCACAAATAAAAGTATACTTTTCTTAAACATAAACCTTTATAAATTAATAAATTTCTTTTTTAAGACAAATAACAAGGTTTAATTTTATTTAATACAAGCAATTTAACATAAGCCTTCTTAAACATAAACCTTTTTAATTTAGTCAATATCTATCTTTTTTAAGACAAATAACAAGGTTTAATTTTATTTAATACAAGCAATTTAATAAAACCTATTACGATATGAATTCGAAAAAAATATTTCAATTGCATAAATACACACTCAGGAATAAAGCAAAAATAAATAAATTTATTTGCGTTAAATTTATTCTAAGAATATGTTCAATTTTATATTTTTAATGCAAGAAATATAAAAATCACTTTTAACAATATCCCTCTTTATGCATTCAATATTCAATAACAAAAGAGAAATAAAATGAATACACGAAATTATTTTCCAATAAAATAAAAATAGAATATTTGTAAGCACACTCAATAGATGTTTTTTCTTCTTACTTAAGAAAAACAGCATCAAAAATAAATCCTATCTCACAATAAAATCCTAGAATGTAGACTGGACGGAATACGTCACTTGAAACATGTCAATTATTTTTCAAATAATGAATTTAGTTTCTGAAGGTAATGGCAACAGAATAAAATAAACATTTTCAATTTTAAATGTTTTCGTTAAAAGTTTTATTTATTTTTTTCAACCGATGGCATCAGGAAAGTAAAAGATCGGATTTGAGCCAAAGTGGTGTAGTTGTTTCAGAAAATTCGAATTTTCTCTAAAAATAGAACATTTTGAAACCTGAAAGTTCAAAAATCATAATCTAAGTATGAACTACACATTTGTGCCAAGTTACGAGTAAAACAAATGTCTAGTTTAAGAGTCTATAAGAGACATACCCACAAACACACACACAAAACTTCATTTTTATTATTATAGATTCAGTATAGAATAAGTGTACATAAGAGGGATTGTCAGTTCCATAGAGCTAATGCATTAGTTTTGGAATCACAACTTCCGCAGATGTATTGGTTTGCCATGTTAGCCCTTTTTCCCCAGGTACGGGAATCAACATAACATCGAAATGAAACAAATTTGAAACGAAAATGTTATCTAGTTATTTAATTATATATTTTTGAAATTTTATAATGCCAAAAATATACAGCAGATGAATTTTAAAACTTTAACAATTAATAATTAAATAACCGGATGTTATTTTCTTTTCAATTTTGTTTTAAATTGATATTATGATGATTCCCATACCTGGTATATAAAAATTTGATAATATGACAAAGTAATTTTTTTGCAAAAGTTGTGATTTCAAAACTAATGTATTAGCTCTATGGGACTGACAGTCCCTCTTCGCTCAATACTGAAACTGCTTTAAAATTTGAAGGAAAATAGATAAAATAGTAAAGTAAGACAAATTATTGAAAAGAATTAAATTCTCTACCATTGTAGGGTCAATATTTAGTGTTTCGGTGCATTATTGAAGAGTTATCCGGTCAAAAAAGAGGGAAATGTGGGGGGAATGTTTTCTCCAAAATTAAAGACTTTCAAGAGCGGATATCTCGAAAACTATACAAGATATTAAAACACTTGAGGGGTGAAACTTGTAGTAAATTTAATCAGCTTTCATTTTGTGTATTACAAATATATCAGTAGGACGCATAGTTTTCGAGATATATGCAAAAAACCGAAAAATTGGACATTCAACCCCCCCTCCCCCCTTCGGCTCAGGGGCTAGGGGCTGGGACTTTTGATATGTTCACCTCCTAACTAGTCCAAACAAAGTTATAAAGTCAAAAATTGTGTTCCAAAACTTTCCCCCTATACCCGTTGCCTGGGCTATACCTAAATTTCCATATTTGTGATAAAATTCATATGATGCTAGTGTAAGTCACAAATTGAATGTAGTGTAAATCACGCACAAAAATGTTAATAAATGATTTCCTATGATATTTCAACACTTTTTTGGATGTCATGCCAAGTAATTATTTTTGGTCGCCTCCCCCACCAAAAAAAAAAAATAATAATAAAAATACTAGGTAGGATATTATCCAACAAAAGCAAACAGTAATATGTGGCTAAAAATAAATGCTGGTAACAATCTAAATAATACCTACAGACTACTATAGTTATTTTGGAAATGGTCTCCAAAGGTTATCAAGTGATTCGATTAGGAAATTCTTATCGAAAAATCAAGTAGATTTGAAACTGTTACCTAGAACCGCTTCCACACAAGAAAAAAAATCGCCAAACATAGTTTTCAGTTGTAAGTTAAACTAGTAAACCCAAAATTTACTATTTTCATTAATTTTCTTTCGCCAAAACCAATTAACATTTTTTATCGCGTTTGCTTAATTTATTTCCAGCTCAAAGAATAACTAACCAAAATTGCTGGTGTCAAATCCTAATATATGTTCCAGCAGTTTGTCGGGTTTTGAAAATGTTGTCAACGTCTTAAATGACGTGGGCTTCTTATCTATAATAATAAAAGAAAGAGTCTGTGTGTCTGTTTGTGTTCGGATCGTAAAAGACCTATTTATACTGCCCTCAGAAATTCGAAATTTTTAAGATAGATTCCCTTTAATACCAACGTGTGCACCTGAGGCTTAGTTTTTTCATGTTTGTTCCATTTTTAGAGAAAATTCGAATTTTCTGAAAAAAAATACACCACTTTCGCTCAAATCCGATCATTTTTTTTATCTTTCCTGATGCAATCGGCTGAAAAAATTAAATAAAACTTTTAACGAAAACATTTAAAATTCAAAATTTTTATTTTATTCTTTTGCCATTACTTTCAGAAACTAAATTCATTATTTGAAAAATAATTGACATGTTTCAAGTGACGTAATTCCGCCAGTCTTCATTCCTGGATTTTATTGTGGGTTTATTTGATGATTTTTTCATTGATTTTTCTGTTGACTGCATGTATGCATATTTAAGCAATAAATGTATAGTTAAGCTATTACTGAACTATGATGGTTAATAAATGCCATCGCACTAGAGCTATTAGTGTTTTATGTCATTATTTTTTCGCCAAAGACGTTGCCAAACTCGCCAAATTATTAACGAAAATTCGTTAAATAGGCGATTTCTTTTATAAATAATTTATAAGCTGGTCGGTTGTTCGAAGGTCATTGTGTTAGAGCTGTATAATGGGTGTGGGTAGTTATATCTATTTTCTCGCCAAATTATTTCCAAAAACGCGCCAAATGAGCTAAAAGGTTTTATGTATTTATGAGGGAATTGTGATGACATTTATGAGTGCATTTTATAGCGTATTTTTCATTTTGGAATTTTAAGGCAATGAAACGGGATTTTATAATTTATAACAAGTGGAAACAGTAATAAGTTTATGATCCTATAACAGGGTATATGGTACACAAATTTGGAATCTATTTGATATTTTTTTATTCCGTGCGAAGAACGGGTATAAATTTGCTAGTTCTTAAATAATTATCAACATAAATAAGCGATATATTCTAAATATATAGCAATAACACATCAGACAAATCCAAATTGCATGTATAAACAAAGAATTGTAAATTAAAACTATAACTTTTTATTCAAAAAATTGAACTCATTGCCGCTTTCCTAGTAAACAATAATGAACAATCAAAAAATCACATTGTGCTACATTTTATGATATCATTCAAAACTGATTCATATCACAAAAATAAATTTTCCTTCAATATTTATTTGAAATAAATATACTTTCTCATACAATATTAGATGTGGCAACATTTATTTAAATGACTAAAAAAATTAATTTCAACCCTAATTCAATGGGTAGTTTACTGTCGGACAGGTAAGACAGATGTCTATCCGGAGATCTGTTTATCTGTCCGACATACGGACACACAGACGGACGGATAACAAGTATGAAAAATTAGTCGCTGATATCATACCTTTTTTTAATAAAAACATTTAAAGATCCGACTGATAGAAAAGATTTTGGAAGGGGTGTACGGACAGACAAAAGGAAAACGGGCATCTTCAGCATGTTAATACCTACTTTTTCATTTAAAAAAATTTCTTTAAAAGAAAAAAGGAAAATGGGCTATGTAAGCTCATAAGAGTCGCAAAAAATTGCGCTAAATGATCGAAATGTGTTTTTAATCTAAATTGAGATTTTGACTTGAAATAGCATTCTTTTACAATTCTGATTCAATTAGCTTAACCTAGATTAAGCGGAAAAGTAACAAAAGACCTAAGACTCGACTAAATGCTAAATAATTACTTGCAAAAAAATTCGAAATTTATTTTTTAGCCCGTACGAATAATGGGTGTAAATTTAATAGTGTACTATATAAAGGAATAACAGATTTTACAAAGCATTTATTTTAATTTAAAAATATTTATTTACGATGAATAGACAAAATGTCTACGAAATCCTATCCTTTGAAAACTACGTTACCTGAAAGTGAAGAAGTCTTGGAATTCAAGGTTTTTAAACATTTTTATTACAATTATTACTGTTAGTGTTAATGTTAGGAGAATCTTTCATGATTAAACTGCACTGCATTTTTGGAAAAGATTATATTTTTATGTAGTAAATAATTAATTAATTAATCTACCAACAATAAAGTTTTCTACCTCCAACCTCTTAACTTTTTTAGTTACAAATTTTATCCGATAGCTGTGGTAGCACAAGATTTTAATAGATAATAAATAGCTCGTGTGTAAACGTATAAAA
>JAFNEN010003662.1:0-11632 GCA_019343175.1 Oedothorax gibbosus
AAGATTGCAAAGAAACAATAAACATAGGTTTTAAATTCAAATTTTCAACGAAAATAATATATATTTGTTGTTTTAGTAAAAAATATCGATTGCACCACAAATAGTTCGAGAATAAGATCCTTAATAGATAACTACACATTTGGGAAAAATAATAAAATTTTGAACTGAATTCATCATTCGAAAGATGTTAAAAAGTGATAACAAAGTAATTAAAACATTGTTTGAATATTAAAAAGGTTTCGCATTATTGAAATAAGCTTAGAAAATTTTGAAAATCATGAGTCATAACTCCCTTCATTCTCTTTCATTTATCTCTCATTGCGATAACTGCTTATTTAGGTGACTTAACTACCACTAAGTTTGTGTTACAATACATAATTATCCATTAGCAAAATAAATCCACGGGAAAGTTTTTTTTTATTAAAATTGTAAGGCTTTTATTTTTCAAAGATTTTTATTTATAGTTTTGGGTTTTTGAAAAGAGCGAAGAGCCACACAAAATTGTAAAAGGGCCGCAGGTTGCCGATGGAGAGTTTATATTGATGGACTATAAAATAAGCTGATAACGTGCAGTAATGTAAAAAAGTCAACCGTTTCTATAGATTTCCTAGAGTATTATTTCTTTAATGAAATTATATGGAAAGTTTGTGCAATAAAATCGTTCATGGTAATGCTATCCTTATGATAAAAGAATGTTTATCATTTGGCTTTATTCGCTCCCGAATAAATACTTTTTGAAGGAAGATTAAAACACTCACAGCAAACACATCTCATAGACCCCCTCTATCTCTTATTACGGGGAGAACTTCGTGGGACTGCTTCCCCGAGGGTTCAGATGGCCGCGGTCCAAGACGCATCGCAGGGGGTCAAGGAAGTGATTAGATTAGTCAAGACATTATCTAGTCGTCTGGATTTCCTATGTCGGATCTTTACGCGATAAATTATTTGAAAATAAACTTATTTCAAAAGTTGCCAAAATAACTATTTTTTTTTCTTTTAAAAATTCAATGGGCCCCATTTAAACTTTTAAGGCCAGTTTTTGCCAATAGGTATCATTATTGCCCTATTTATTTAACAATATTTTATTAAACTACAATTACTATTTTCCTATTTTAACATACTCATATGTGCTAAAATAATCAACGTGTTGGAAAATCAAATTACTGTATTCTGTTTTATGTAGAGATACAGTACAGTTTAATTTGTTCATTATGATGTTTGATGCCTGACTTTCTTTACGAAATTCTTTTTATTCTTTCTTATATGGTTATTTTTTCAACTCGCGAATTAATCGCTATCACACTCACAAAAAAATTTATTCAACTCGTTAAACAAAACCTTACTTTTTGAACTAGTGGTATAACATTTATGCATTTAGTGCTAAAAGTAAAGCTTTTTTTGTACGAGTTAATAAAATTGTTAAAAATAATTTTGTAAGTTGTAATAAATTCACATTCAAATTAAGAAGTATTTTTTCGATTGGCATAAGAAATTAAACTCAAAATGAAGAATATTGTACAAACTAAGAAATTCCCACTAATCAGAAAGCCGCCTAATAAAGTATCACGTTCAAATGGAATTTTCCACTAATCAATTGCTATTATTTACTTTGTCGCATTAATGCGTAAAAGTAACTTATTAACACGATTTCGTTAAATGCTTGCAAAGCTTGTTAAAAACATTATTTTTGCAACGATTATTTTTAAAAAAGATTTTTTATGCTTCGCCAGATTTACTTAAAGTGATTAATTTTTTTTAAGTTAACAAATAAAAATATATTTATGAATATTTATTCATTAATGGGCGAAGTGCTTTTTTAAATAATTGCTATTGCACTTTAAACTGTACGGTATAGCCCATTCTACTAAGATAATTTTTTTAATCATCAATTTTTATACGTAAAAAGTGGAATAGTTCAAAAATTATGTATGATCATTAGCCCAATAATCCAATTATATATTGCTTTTTGTTCATATAACCTTTACTTTGTTATTTGCTATGTATCGACGAATCTCCCTTATGTGTACGGTATAGCCCCGCTCTCCCCTACGTATGAAAGTTTTGTTGAACTTTTGGGGCCCATGACACAAGCAAGTTTATGCCCCCCCCCCCCCCCCAATATACATCGATATATCTATGAACTTGATTTTATTCATTTTAAATTTGTACTAATGGATATTACAGAATATTTAAAAATAACAAAGAAAATAATAATTATAGAGATCGCCTTTGAAAAAATTAATTGCACTTAATTCAATTGATTTTTTTGTGGCAACGAATTTTTGCACATTTTCCCCACAATATTATTTTTTTAAAGCAAATTTGTAAGCCCCCTCGAAGTGAGGGTTCAGGCCACGTGCACGTTTGTCCTGCTGGAAATCAGGCTTCAGTTGAAGTGGAATATTTATCTGATTTGTTTGCTTTCATTACGTGGCAACGTAAAGTAAATGATCAAATAGATCAGGTCGCGGTATTATCTTGTTTCTAGCGCGTATCTAGGGGGGGGGGAAGAGGTGAACTAGTCCACATTCGTATTCCTTTGACGAATTTCCTAGGGAGCGTGTCCGTCCACCTCCGCTATAGTAGGGCTTCAGTCGCCTGAAGTTCGGCGGGAACGGTGGCTCCAACGTTTTTATCAGTCGTCTGTTGCTGAACGGCGGTGATTTTTAGTTGGTTTTTTTTGCTTTGTGGGTAACAAAAGTGGTCAGGATGTCAAATGCGGAACCCGAAAATTCATTTTTTCAATGGAGGAGGATGAGATCTTCATTGATTTTGTAAGGAACAACAAGATCATTCAAAATAGAGATAATTTTAATTACAAAAAATCATTAATTAAAGAAACGAAAATGGATATAAATCGGATTTCGGCTAAAATGTTGTAACATATGTTTTATTGTAACTCTGTTAGTCTGTTTTGTATCTTCTAGAGATAGAAACCCTTTGGGCAATATTTTTTTAACTGCGCAATTTAATTCCTCAACAAGTTAAGCTTTAGTTTTTTTTAAAATTTTATTTTAATTGGAACATTTATTTCGGAGCTTAATAACATTGTCTAGTTATAACAATATTCATATTCAAAATTAAAGAATTTTGAATGATAGTTTTATTGTATAGACAAGTTCAAGTATATTAGCTGCAATACAAGTACATATCGAAAAAAATTATTATTAATTTCATTTATTCATGTATACATCGTTTCAAGTATTTAATTTCAAATATATATCTTGTTTGATATACACAAGCACATATTCAAAGAGGCTGGGCTTCAATCGAAAATATTGCCGTAACTCTTCGTCATTTGACTTTAAATGTCGCCAAACCAAAATATTATGCTCTCTCTGTTTTTTTTTTTTACATTTCATCCTCTGAACTTTTTTCCGATAATAATTCATCTTCATAAAGATAGCGATGCAAGGGCCAAAATACGACGCACGCGGATCCATTCTGAAGTCCGAATAACAGAATGTTTGACACTTTCTGTCGACCGTCAACAGTTTCCCTATGTTAACACTTTTTTTTTTTGACCACAGTCCACAGTCTTATTCTGGTCATAGAGCGTGACGTCAAAATGTGACGTCACGACCAGTTTCGTGCGGCCGCTGTCACCCGACTGCTAGGAAACCACATGGACATATTTTTTCAAGCCGACTTCTTTTATTTAAACCATGGGGTGGTTCATGTTGACCCCCCCCCTTCCCCCCTCCCCTGGACCCTTTCAGAGGGTCCTCTCCTCTCCCAAACTAGGGTCGCAGCTAAAAATATATATATTTCAAATTAAAATAATTTAAAGACGTTATATACAAGGTGGCTACGTGGGGGTCAGTAAGGGATTTTTTGTAAGTCACTTTAAAGATGACAATTTTTAACGGGTTTTTGAAACTTCATTTTTAAGTATACAAATCGCATAAATATAAAATTTGTTATATTCCCTGAAAAGTTCATATTTAATGTATCTCTTTTAACCAATAAATTTATTCATAGATTATTAAAAATGCCCAAACTATATTAATACTATCTTTATAAACCCGGCTTTGCACGGGTGTACCCTTAAAAACGGGGATTGTTTCTTTTTATGTAAACATTTATTTCATACCAATTGATCCCTTCTCCACTGGTCAGCACTCCATCGGTATACTATAATTTCCTCCCATTCTACTCTCAGCATTAATTAAAAAAAAATTGATTGTATCCAGGCCCTTCTAGAAGTTAGAGGGCTTTCCCATAGGCCCTGTTTAAATTGACAGAATATAGCTATGATATAATGGACATTTTCTATTTGCCCACCTACACCCGAAAATGCCCAAAATGTGATGACCATTAAACTCCATATTCGACCACTCGACAGGGCTGGGGAGCCCAGTGGGTAAAGGCATTCGACTTGCATGCGATAGGTCCCAGACTCGGGTCCGGGCTTCGTCAAAATAACTGCTGACCTATAAACGGCCCATGCAGCCAAAAATGCCCTGTGTCCCGCACAATACCAAGTGTGGTGGGAGTTCTCGTTAAATATTTTTCGAAGTCCCGTACGCTACGTACGATATTGCCCTTAAAAGTTGCATTGGGTGCCCACTTAGGTGTCGGCTCGTCACTTGACTGTGGTTCTAAATTAAGACGCCCGTGGCCAATAGCCCTCGTGTATAGCTCTAGTGAGACAATAATTCAAACTAACCCTAACCCATACAACTGGATGCAAATAGCCTCCCTTACGTTAAATTTTCAACTTCGCCAAAAGCCGCCAATGCCAAAATTCAATCGGCCATTATATCATCTGTACCAAATTTACAGTTTCATAAACATTCAAACATGAAAGACAAACAGAAAGAATCGACATTTCTTCGAAGTATTCATTATATCTAGAATAGTTATCGCCTTTACCGCCCATCAGACATTGTAGCAATATCTTTATTTCTTACTATTTGTAAACGTCAATTAAATTAAATTCGGTAACAAAAAAAAAATCAAAAGATTTAATTTTATAAATAAATGAAATAATGATATTCAAATAACAATCCTACAAATTAAACTCACGTGCTTTGACGTGTTTATACTTAATTTTCGCTCACGCTGAACGCGTTGAAATTTTTTTCAAATTAAAAAACGAAATTTATAAATTAAAAGTTCATAACAATGCTATTCCTATGGAGAAAACGGCTCACGTTTTGCCTTCCTACGCCCGTTCGGGTTCGAATTTCGAAAAATCGCTTCTTAAATGACGCCTACCATATAAAAGAATATTTCCTAAAATTGTACTCTACCTCCAGTAGTTTGGGATGGGCGTTGATACGTGAATGAATGATAATGAATAGGTGAGTGAGTGAGTCAGTCAGGACTTTGCCTTTTATATATATAGATCGTAACACTATTTTTTACCGCTCCATAAAATCTTACTTTAAGTAATTCTAATGCTTTTATTATAATTACTTTGGACTTAAAAATACCGTTTTACGATACTATCGCAGGTATCACTATCCTAGATCAATATTACATTCACTAAACTTCTCAAATAAAAGTCTTTTTTCGATTTTTGTCCATTGCTCCGCACTGTGGGTAGGGGATCGGTTTATAAATCTTAATATTTAACAATAAAAATAGAAACAACAATAATACAACAATATTTTGTTAAATATTCAGCAATATTTAACAAAAGATAATTTGGTCTTTAAAGGAATACAATATAAGTAAATGGTAATTAATTTCATTATGCCAATCAGATCAATTGAAAGCGAAAAAAAAATATTTTTAGCAGAATAAAACTCAGTTTTAAATTGGCAGGAATTTTTCTTTTATTTCAGCTAAACGAAAACACAGTATTAGTAATGTCATAGTCTGTTATTATTATTTTTTTAGATTCATCCTTCGTAAACTAATAGTTTAATTCTTCAATTAACTTCACTCCTCTCTCTCCGTTATTTCATTTACGAGTTTTACTGCTTATATACGGATTTTGCTATTTCTATTTTTAGACGGCTTTCTTTATTGCTCAGGAGGCTAGAGATCCCCTTTCCTTGACTGTGACAAATTATATTTCGTCCACATTAAATTTCTCAAATTTATGCAATTTTACAAATTTTTAAAAATCGACAAAAATGTATTTTAATCCAAGAAAAGTAAATTTTCAAAGACATAAGGACCACCCACAAGGTCGGAAAAGACCTGAAAACGGCCAAAATTCTTGCATATTTTTATTTCTCAATGAAAACGTTTCAAAATTTGGCATTATACTCTTCTGAGTCGATCGAGACCATAATTTAGTTTGTAGAATTATCCAATTTTAAGTTACAATTGAGTTTATGAAAATATACCATATAAAATCATTATCGAGTAATATGACATTTGTGTTTTTACACTTAAAAACGATTAAAAAATCATTTTATGTTTACTTTAATTGGTAGTTTAATTATTTAAATCAAATAGTTTTTTTTAAAAAAAGAAACACTTCTTAGAACTTTGAACGTTAGGAGAGGGGTCATCCAAGAACATCCGCGGCTTGAAATTGAAGTTTGTGGGATTTAAGCTGCATGATAAAATGTTTTTTTTGAGTTGAACTTTGATTACAAACAGAGAAACTAAAGCATTTTGAAACAGTTAAAATCACTTATTGACTTGCACTGTACAACTAAAAACTTAATTCAAAAGTAATAAATAATTAAGAGCTGTTCCAAGACTACCGTTCTAAGCCCGAATAATCAGAGAAAAAAATATAATGAGAATAAGTTCTTAATAAATAAGCTATGCATTTATATTTTTGATAGTTTAAACTTTCTGTTTTAGAAATAAAGTGTTAATATTTGAGTTTATTTTCATAATATTTAAGTTTATTTCATAAGTCTCGGCAGCTGACTGACCACCTGCTGGCACTAATGTTTTTAAACTCAGGATTAAAATACGAGAGACTTAATATTTTTATTGCTTGAAAAGAATCCAATTTGAAAAACACCAAAAACCTTTGAAACAAGTCGCATTTGTCATCTAACTGCTAAATTTTTTATTGCATAAAAAGAATCCAATTTGTAAAAATTTTATTAAAATTTTGGGATTTATTGTTTACATCAAGAAGAAAAGATTCAAAAGAGATATTACATTCTGACTACAGAGAATATTATTAATAATATTATACAACTAACATTTAATACTAGTATAAATTTTCTATTCTATATTTCTTAATACTATATGTTATAAAATTGTTAATGAAAAATATTTATACCAATCTATTGAATCAACAGGTTTAATCAGATTCCGGATACTGGTTTAAATACTTAATATCATAGATAACTGTAATTCGTACATTGTAGTATTCTTTTAATTAAAAATAGTTGATTTCATGCTTTTGAATAGCTTTAAAATTAAGATTTTCGATCTCCCAGATCACTGAGCGTTAATAGCGCTTTGTTTCTCGACTGCTTTTTAACAGCAGGTTTTTGACGATTTTTCTTATAACTATGGCTGTGCTGACAGATGGTGGCAACTGGTGTTTAGTTGTATCTTAAATATATATTGTTTCAAAAACTTTTTAAATTAGCAATACCTTGGCCCTTAATAGTTGCACTCTTTTAAGTAATAACTATATTTTAACTATATTTTAGAAACCTGAGTCAAAAACATATTTAAAGTTTTGTTTTTTAAAATTTATAAAACTAAAATATATTTTTTAAAATTACACGAATAAATGAAAAAACATAATTAAATAATTATAGCGAGAATTTTTAATTCCGGTATACTGCCCTCAAAACGTGATATTTTTCATCTGTTGTTGACTTTTCGTAACTATAAATGCATCAAAAAATGATTTTTAAGCTTTCAATTCAACTATCCATTAATTAAAAAAAATTCTATTTTAAATTTTGCGAACACCTCGGAATTTATTATTTTGGCCGTTTCCAGACCACAGTGGCTTGACGAAGTTAGAACAAATTCCTCCATTCTCCCTTTGGTGTACCAAGACTGCCTTTCGCGTTTCGCGAATTGTACGAATATACAAAAGGAAGCTACCTCCCTTCAGCTCACTTATCTGTAGTTAACATATGGTAGGGTAGGGTCATTATGCCCCTGGCCTAAACGGCGCTGTCTAGTGTAGTGTCACTTGAAAAACACTCTTTTTTCCGAAAAGAGAAGATCCTCCCTTTTTTGCCCCCACCTTGAAATAATCCTGGCTGCGAGCCTGCTGACTGCTGAGACCCCATCTTATCAATCAATCTCAATCCAGTATGCTGTATTGTCCATGTCCGTCCAAAATGGTTCTAAGCATGTTACAAGCGAGATGTTACAGGGTTGCCAAAAACACATTTGGCGCTTTTTTGTCTCGGATAGGCATGTTTTGGCTCATATAAAGAAACTTTTTATTTTGTACTGTAAAGAGGTAACAGTGCTGCCATCTGTATGTTAGTAAGTGATTTGTTCAAGCATTAATAATTAAAATATTAGTTATTAATCTATCATTGCCTTTCTGTATTTTTGAGCAAACTTTTTTGGTCTCTTACCCGTAATCATTTTTTTAAAAATAGATAAAAACGTTCACCAATTGATATCCAAAATAAAAATAGGGATTTTGCATTAAAAACAATTCTCAAATACTCATATTTTTATTATTTCTTTTATTGCCGGATTTAAAAAATGAAATTTTCATTAGAAAAAAAATAGCCTTTCTCATCTGGTCATAGGTTTAAAATGCAGTAAAAATGTTTCAGACATCATCGTTTTTAGACATCATTAGACATGATAGTATCGGATAAACGTGGATATGCTCTTGTGAAGAAAAGGTGAGAAAATTGAAGCTCCCGAAAATCTATCTTTTTATGAAGAATGTAACACAAAGACCAAATATCTTGGAACTCCTTGATTTAGACGTCCAATAGAAATATAATTTTGGTAAGTCGAAAAATATAACGACATGCGCATCTATTAGCTATCCATAATATCGAAGTCAAATAAATAGGAGTTGATGAACATCCATTAGAAGTCCCAAATGTCTAAGTCTAAATTAGTCTACACATAGATATCTTATAGATATCCAAAAAATAGATTTTGTGGACGGATATGCAATAGATGTCCAAAAGACATCTCGAACGGCTAATGGATCATGTAGATTACCAATAGATATCTTGTAGACAATAGTGGCTGTGTGGGTTTTATACTTTCGTTCGCCTAAAAAGATCTCTAAAATCTGGTTCGTTTTAATTTGCATTTTTAATTTTTTTAGTGCAGTTTAGAATAGTTTTAAAGTTTGTTATTAATAAATATTTTGAAAATATTAGGTTTTACAGATTTTTTATGTTGATACTTCTTTAGATATAAGAAGCTTTTGTCATTTAAGGCATTTTCAAAATATATGTTTTAGACATTTTCTAAAGGCGCCTAATGTTATGGGAACGGATGATAGGTCTTGGTTAAAGAAATTTTGCATAAATATTCTTCGAACTGCAAATAAAGCACACGATAAAAAATATTAATTTTATTTGCGAAATTAATTGATTTTGGCTTTTAAAAGTAAATTATAATAGAATGTTGTGTTTAGCGTTTTTTTATGTATCTAAATTTTAGGCTGTTCTGAGTGACAGTTTCTGTTGCAAACCTACTTATTTTCCCAATAAAAATATCAGAGTATTTGAGTAACACGAAAGTAGTCTATTTTCCATCTTCTATAACTCCTTGTTGAATTTACATTTAACATTACATATATATTCTAGTCTTTTAAGAATAACTATAAAATGTACATCAATTACTATTAATGGAATTAACATACTGAATTTTTTTAAGAATACTATATGTAATTCTTATTTCTTTCATGCTAAATTTATTTTAAGAATATAAGAATTCTAGTTAATAATACGAAAATGAAACATGATTTTTCTACACAGTTAACGTTTTTTTGTCATAGTTTGAAAAGGGTGATGTCCTACGTCCTTTTTTAATCTTCCAGTGCTTCGTTTTAACCCTTTTTAGCCTACTTTTCTTTTTTTAATTCGAAAGAATTAAAAAAATGAAAAAGTAGGTATTGACATGCGGTCGATGTCCGTCTGTCCGTACCCCCCTTCCAAAATCGGTTCTAATCATCGGATCTTAAAAATTCTTTTTTTGTTAGAAAGCTATGACCTCAGATACCCAACTTTCATACTTTTTGTCCGTCTGTCTGTACGTCCGGACGGACATAAATCTACTATCTGTCGGCGAATTTCCCATTGAAATTCAATTTTGAGTCATTTAAATCACTGTTGCCAAATCAACAATGGCATGAGAAACTTTATTTAAACATATTTGAAGCAAAATAATAATTTCATGAATCAGTTTGGAATGACGTCATAAAATGTAGAACAATTTGATTCTTTGATTATTCATTAATTATCTACCAAGAAAGCGGCAAGGCATACTTTTGCATGCAATTATGCTTAGTTTTAATTTACATTTCTTGTTTTTTAATGCAGTTCGGAGTAGTTTCATTACTTTTGTTATTAATAAATATTTATTCTTCGAACTACAAATAAATCACGAGCAGATGATAAATAATATTTAATTAATTTGCGAACGAATATTAAGGAAAATAGTTGATTTTGGCTTTTAGAAGTTTAAATTATAGCTGGGTGCTGTGTTTCGATTTTTTTTTCTAATGTGTATAAATCTAGTGTAGAAACGGCTGTTGATGATATTTACTTTAGGAACCTAGTTTTTTTCCCGATTAGAACTTCAGTAAGTATTTAAGTAACAGGAAAGTAGGCTATTTTAGTTCTTTATGAACTTCTTGTTTCTTTCCGTGTTTCTTTGTAATCAAACTTTCAAATCAAAATAGCCGTTATATGTATTTTTTATCCTAATTAATCAATTTTAATGATTAAAAAACTATTCAGACTATGTGTAAATTACTAAATTTTATAAAGAAAAAAATCTCTTTTTTTCGTCAAGTGTAATATGTCTCGTATGAATCCTAATTCGTGGCTACAAAACGTTACTAAGTCCTTCTATATCCCTTTCAAACTTAAGTATAGTCGGCTTTAAACTAATAAGTAACATAAGACATTTAGTTTTGCTAATGACTAAAACTTTTCGGTCGAGTTATCTAAAATTTCTTTATCTATGTACAATGAAGAACATATTAAAATTTAGTAATTATCAAAGTTTATATTTACAACTATGCAAAAAAGTTTTAAAAAATACTTCAATAATTATTCAAACAAAAATTAATTTAACTTTATATTTATCTTCTGCTTTGGTGTAATCTAAATGGAAACAGAAATACAGAATGTTAATTACAGGAATATCCATAGCAAATCAAGCTGTTGACGGTTGCTGTAAAAATATGACGATTCTATTTAAAATAGAGTAGAAGCTATTTAAATTTTTTTTAATTAACGTAGGCTGGAGCTTACGCACATTGTAATGGTTGACCAAAATTGTTTAGGAATGACAACCTGAGCATTTGACTTTACCACAGTAGCATGGAAACATCGAATACCAGTATAGTTACCAATGCCTAAGATACCAATATTACCTTCAACTCTACTTTAAATAAACGAGTCATTTTTCTAGAATCTGTATTTAGTCCTAATCTTAATTATACAGCATAACCACTTCTTTCTCTAACTGCAAAATTTTAACAATTTAATATAATTTCTTACAATAGCTTTTGAATCTGTCTCAAAGA
>JAFNEN010003663.1:0-10607 GCA_019343175.1 Oedothorax gibbosus
GAAAAATATACGAAATCGAATGTTTTCTAAAAAATTGAAAGCTGTTATGCTTAAAGCAGGTAATAACATGATCATTGACACAAAAATCTCAATTTTTTCAAAAATGTCACTTAGCACGTTCTTCCACTCAGCTCTTTAATTATGTTGGCGTCCTTTCCGGTCCCTCAAAATTCGACAAAATCCTTGCCGCGTTCCCTGAGCTCACCAACCCTTCGCAAATCCCAAACGGGCGACCGGATACCAAAGTGCTCCACTACATTGAGACTAAGGGCCCTCCAGTTTTTTCAAAGGCGCGCCGTCTCTCACCTGAGCTTTTTGAAGTCGCTCTTCAAGAGTTTGAATTCCTTATGGCCCAAGGTATCATACGCCCTTCTAAAAGTGCGTGGGCAAGCCCCCTGCATATGGTGAAGAAGCCAAACGGCGGATGGCGCCCTTGTGGTGACTACCGCCGTTTAAACGCCATAACTATTCCAGACCGTTATCCCCTCCCCCATATTCACGACTGCACCCAAATTTTCCATGGGAAAACGGTGTTTTCAACTCTAGACTTAGCCCGCGCGTATCATCAAATCCCAGTTAATCCTGAGGACATTGAAAAGACGGCCGTAATAACTCCGTTCGGATTATTCGAGTTTGTTTTCACTCCTTTTGGGCTTCGGAACGCCGGGCAAACATGCCAGCGCTATATGCACCAAGTGTTGAGCGGCCTGGATTTTTGTATTCCATATCTGGATGATATCCTCATTGCTTCGTCCAACGAAAGCGAGCATGAGGATCATCTTAAGCAAGTCTTAGATCGTCTTAGACAACATAGTTTAAAGCTGAACCCAGCTAAGTGCAATTTAGGAAACCCTCAGTTGCTTTTCTGGGTTGCCTTATAACATCCACCGGTGTTAAACCCCTTCCTGAAAAGACTGAAGCTATAATAAACTTTTCCAAACCCGAGACAATTTTTGATCTAAGACGATTTTTGGCAATGGTAAACTTTTACCGGCGTTTTATTCCCAATGCTGCAAAAACCCAGGCCCCTTTACACGAGCTACTGAAAAACTCTAAAAAAAACGACAAAAGACCGGTTCCTTGGGACGAAACATTAACACGGGCCTTTGAAACGTGCAAAAGTGATCTGGCAAATTCAGCCACACTGGCATATCACGGTCCCCACCAGCAGCTCCTTTTAATGACTGACGCTTCAAATACTGCTATGGGCGCTGTTTTAAATGTGTTGCATAAAGAGACCGTACAGCCTCTTGCATTCTTTTCTCGCAAGCTCAGTCCTTCAGAACAAAACTACAGCACTTATGACAGAGAGCTGTTGGCTATCTATTCGGCGGTTAAACATTTTCGGCATAGTTTGCAGGGTAGGGAATTTGCTATATATACCGACCATAAACCGATTACGTTCGCATTCACAAAAAGCTCAGATTCCGTTTCACCTCGTCAATTGCGGCAACTTGACTTTATATCCCAATTCTCAACGGAAATTCGCCACATTACTGGATGTGAAAATATCGTCGCAGATACCCTATCTCGAGTGACTGCTGTCCAGAAACATGATATCGACTTTTCTACTATGGCTGAAGAGCAAATTGCTGACCCAGAGTTAGCCGAATTGCTCGCAAATCCAGAATCATCATTGAAACTGCAACACCTGGAAACGGGTAAAAACCAAAAGTTATATTGCGACGTGAGCACAGGCAGCTTGCGACCATATGTTCCGAAAAAGTTACGACGATCTGTGTTTGAACACCTGCATAACCTCTCCCACCCGGGGATAAAAGCTTCAGGAAAACTGATCCAGCAGAGATATGTTTGGCCAGGGATGATGGCAGACATTTCAACATGGGCACGTTCTTGTGTGGAATGCCAAAGGTCAAAAATTCATCGCCACACCCACAGCCCATCTCAGCGATTCATCCTTACGTCTCGCAGATTCGAGCATATCCACCTTGATATTGTGGGACCCTTGCCGCCGTCAGAGGGATACTCTTACTTGATCACCATTATCGACTGATTTTCCCGCTGGCCGGAGGCTATCCCTGTGCAGGACATCACTGCAGAAACTGCTGCCCGCACATTGGTTTCCAATTGGATTGCCAGGTTCGGTGTGCCAGAAACCATAACCACCGATCAAGGGAGACAATTTGAGTCAAATCTTTTCTTTTCCTTGAACAAAATACTAGGAACTAAACGCATACGAACCACACCATATCATCCTTGCAGTAATGGGTTGGTCGAGAGATTCCACCGTAGCTTAAAAGCAGCCTTGATGTGTCAAGACAACACACGCTGGACAACAACATGCCACTCGTTCTCCTGGGCCTCCGCACGACCATCAAAGAGGATCTCGGTGCCACTTGTTCGGAGATGCTCTACGGAACAACAGTGTCACTGCCTGGCTAGTTCCTGCAACCGTCCAACCAATTGTCTCACGACGAACCATCTGCCTTCCTTCAACATTTGCGGAAGGCCAAGTGTGAACTTTCACCAGCAAACACTTCCCGGCACAATAAGCCGTTCCATTACGTACATCCTTCCTTACAAACTTGCACTCATGTCTTTGTGCGTAATGACGCGGTTAAGCCACCCTTAACTCCACCTTACAATGGACCCTATCCTGTTCAAAAACGCACTGAGAAACACTTCACCATTTCCATAAACGGAAAAAGCGCAGTTATCGGACTGGATAGGCTGAAGCCAGATTTCACTGACCAGGAAAATGTAGGTCAGCAGTTTAGCGAATCGGCAAAACCCGTGCACCAAGAAAGGCAGTTGATTCCAACCGAACGAGCCGAGACGGGAAACGAACACAACTGCCCCAAGTTGCCGATAACCACCCGCTCGGGTAGAACCGTTTGGTTCAACCCTCGCTATTTGTGACTGGAATTGTGTTCAGTACCTTCGGCACTTGGGGGGGGGGGGGGGATACTGTGGCAGCTACTGTGGAGCCACCACCAACCAAACCAAACCTTTGCTGGGGCAGCTACTGTGGGTCCACCACCAACCAAAACAAAAACCTTGACTGTTAATTTTGAATTAGAACTCTTTCGTTTTTGTCTTTTCCGTTTTTGTCGAGTGATTGAGAAGTCGCAGATTGATGTCGTTGTAAAAAATGTAAATCTTTGCAACTTTAATTGAAGATCCTGTTGGTGTTGAATACTGGACTTTCTTAATAACCGAAATTATCAAAACTCTCAAAAGCTATGCACTTAAACATTTAATGGTTGATTGCTACCACCAAAGTAGAAAAGAAATTTAATATATTTGACAATTGATTTCTGCGCATGGTCATCAACCGTAATCATCAGTATTGGTTGCAGAAGTAGATATGTTTTAACACTTGATCGCTACTTCCAGTTATATTTAATTCGAAAGTTAATTTCAATTTAAAAAATTTAACTTTGGCGGTCAAGTTTATAAAAACCGCCAAATGACGTCAATTTTCTTTACTGCGCAAGCGCTGGAGCCAAAAAAACTGGTCGCACTTTTTTAAATCCTTTGCTATTGGAGCGAGACACGGCTGATGTTACCTGAGTCAGTGGCTGGCTTATGGCCGGTTAATATTTAATTGATTTTTTCAATTAATTAATAAAAAACTGAAAAAACACATAAAAACTTGTGTGTGGAAAACCGGCTTTTTGCCTTTGAAAAACCGGTTTCGTGGAAAACCGGTTTTATAAAACTGGTTTTTAAGGGTCGGTAAAACCGGTTCGGTTTTGCAAAAAACCGACATCCCTAAATCAACAAAGATAAAAATACTTCTGCGCAAACATTTACATTTAACCTATAGTTGTTCGCATAAAATAACAAAAGTCGTTCATAATTGTTCGCAAGTCACGTGAGAAAGGAGCTTCGTTGAGCCTTTAACGATTCATGGTTTCCCCTACTGCGCATGCGCGATTTAGCCGCGCCTCTTGGGAAAACCGCGGCGAACAATTTTCAGATCGCTCCCCTGAGCGATTTTTGGGAGCGATTTTTAGAAACCGCTTTCGCGCATGCGTAGTTATAGATTTAGTTATAGTTTTTCTGTACACATCCAAGGAGCTGTTTATATGCTTCCAGTCCAGTCATGACGTTTAAAGAATATTATTTAATAATGCTTGTTAGTCGTATCAATAAATAATCAGATTTGACTTATTAACAAATAGTGTTTAAAATTGGTTATAGTTTTGCAATATAACTATAAATTCTTTTATCATATTAAATATTTCTTTTAATTTTCGTCGTCAAATTAAGTACAACAAAGGAAAAATTGTATGTTATTTTCTGAACCAATTTAAATCTTTTATCAACATGATGGATGATGTTATATGTTTCAGTTAAAAGTATCACATGCGCTTTCCCAGTTAAACGTACTTTGAATTTTAAAAAAAATCCATCGCAATTATTTTAAACTAGCAAATTTATACCCGTTCTTCGCACGGACTTATGTTATTGTTACTCATAAACTTATGTTATTGTTCCGCTCGTTGTAAAGTATAAAATCCCGTTTCAATGCTTAAAATTCCAAAATGAAAAATAAGCTATAAAACGCACTCATAAATGTCAGCACAATTCCCTCATAAATACATAAAACCTTTTAGCTCAGTTGGCGCGTTTTGGGAAATAATTTGGCGAGAAAATAGATATAGATACAAACACACCCATTATACAGCTCTAACACAATGACCTTCGAACAACCGACCATAAATTATTTATAAAAGAAATTGCCCATTTGGCTAGTTTTAGTTAATAATTTGGCGAGTTTGGCAACGTATTTGGCGAAAAAATAAAGACGTAAAACACTAATATGCAGCTCTAGTGCGATGGCTTTATTAACCATCATAGTTCAGTAATAGCTTAACTATACACATTTATTGCTTAAATATACATACATGCAGTCAACAGAAAAATCAATGAAAAAATCATCAAATAAAATCCGGGAATGAAGACTGGCAGAATTACGTCACTTGAAACATGTCAATTATTTTTCAAATAATGAATTTAGTTTTTGAAAGTAATTGCAAAAGAATAAAATAAACATTTTGAATTTTAAATGTTTTCGTTAAAAGTTTTATTTAATTTTTTCAGCCGATGGCATCAGGAAAGAGAAAAAATGATCGGATTTGAGCAAAAGTGGTGTATTTTTTTAAAGAAAATTCGAATTTTCTCTAAAAATGGAACATATATGAAAAAACTAAGCCTCAGGTGCACACGTTGGTATTAAAGGGAATCTATCTTAAAAATTTCGAATTTCTGAGGGCAGTATAAGTAGGTCTTTTACGATCCGAAGACAAACACACAGACAGACTCTTTCTTTTATTATTATAGACTAGCAAATTTATACCCGTTCTTCACACGGAATAAAAAAATATCAAATAGATTCCAAATATGTGTACCATATACCCTGTTATAGGATCATAAATATTATTGTTTCAGCTCGTTATAAATTATAAAATCCCATTTCATTGCCTTAAAATTCCAAAATGAAAAATACGCTATAAAATGCACCGATAAATGTCATCACAATTCCCTCATAAATACATAAAACCTTTTAGCTCATTTGGCGCGATTTTGGAAATAATTTGGCGAGAAAATAGATATAGCTACCCACACCCATTATACAGCTCTAAGAAAATGACCTTCGAACAACCGACCAGCTTATAAATTATTTATAAAAGAAATTGCCTATTTGGCAAATTTTTGTTAATTTGGCGAGTTTGGCAACGTATTTGGCGAAAAAATAAAGACATAAAACACTAATAGCTCTAGTGCGATGGCTTTTATTAACCATCATAGTTCAGTAATAGCTTAACTATACATTTATTGCTTAAATATGCATACATGCAGTCAACAGAAAAATCAATGAAAAAAATCATCAAATAAACCCACAATAAAATCCAGGAATGAAGACTGGCGGAATTACGTCACTTGAAACATGTCAATTATTTTTCAAATAATGAATTTAGTTTCTGAAAGTAGTGGCAAAAGAATAAAATAAACATTTTGAATTTTAAATGTTTTCGTTAAAAGTTTTATTTAATTTTTTCAGCCGATGGCATCAGGGAAGAGAAAAAATTATCGGATTTGAGCGAAAGTGGTGTATTTTTTTCAGAAAATTCGAATTTTCTCTAAAAATGGAACAAATATGAAAAAACTAAGCCTCAGGTGCACACGTTGGTATTAAAGTCTCTATCTTTAAAATTTCTAATTTCTGAGGGCAGTATAAGTAGGTCTTTTACGATCCGAAGACAAACAGACACACAGACTCTTTATTTTATTATTATAGATATCTTTCATTCCAGGGCCGGATTTCTAAATAGGCTAAGTAGGCTGTATAATATACTGTGCAAATAGGTAAGTAGCCTAGAGCGGCGAAATTTTTGGGGCGGCAAATTTTAAGACCAATTAAAGCGGCATTTCGCATAAAAAATATTCTTAAAAATATTAGTATCTTTATAATAAAGAAAACAATTTACATTAATGTGTAAATGCAATGAGACGTAAATTATTAATGAATTCAAGAAAAGAAACGTTGCGTACAATGAGTACCAAGGGAGGTTCTATTTCTTAACACAATTATTTAATAGTCTTATAATTACTGCGGATTTAATAAGAAACAAGGCCACTAGTTAAATACATCTATTCAAATTATCTAGATTCCGATTTAATTGAAGAATGCATTCATTTTAAAAATCACTGCATCACAGGAATAGAAAAACCCTTAGTTAAAGGGGGAGAATATTGTGACAGTAGCGGCAAATCGATCGTAGCCTACAGGCGGCAAATCTTTAAATCCGGCCGTGTTTCATTCAACAACGATTCAACTATGTAAAACAAAGAAACCCAAGAAATTCTATGGTTGATTTTATGAGTGCAGTAGTTTTCAGTCCTGGACGTCCAGAGAACACTAAAAAAAATCTACATTTTTCAAAAGTACAATAAGTACATACTTACAGATGTGATTAAAAGCTTATTGGTAAACAAATTCCCCCGATAAGCAAGAAATTAATACTTTGAACAAAGAGTATGACTAAGTAATCAAGCAGCTTCTTACATTCTGAGCATGCGCCAAAGCGATTTTAACAACAAAAATTCTACCGCTAGGGCCTGAGCGAACAAAACGCGAGAAAAATATGTTCGCAGCGGTTTTTTTCACGCATGCGCAGTGCGAAAAATCGCTAGCGACAAATCGCTCCAATGTGCTGCTTCTTCAAGTAAGACAGACACAGCAGGCAGAATTTTTACTGACACACAGAGAGAAAATACACCCAGGGCGAAGGCGGGAGTCGAACCCGCAACCGGTATAGTGCGCAGACTGTTAGTCTGATGTGCTGCGATCAGGGTTCGAATTTCACCGTCGCTAGTCGCAAAATGCGACTAGTCTTTTCGATTTTGATACAACAAAATAAATTTAGTCGCAATTATTGCGAATACAGTTTTTCAAAAAATCTTCACTACTAACTTTTTTTTATATCGTGCTTTCCAAGAATCTCAGATAAAAAATAATTATCTTAAGATCAGAAATCTTAACCGATCCTAATTAAAAAAAACTATTGCTGTGATCAGATAATTGCAAATACTCGGCAGTTCTAAAATCGTTCTACATCGATCTAAAAATTTAGAAACTTCTGCAAACTTCATAAAATCTCAAAATTGGGTCTATTGTAAAATCTCAAAATTGAGTCGATTGTAAAATCCCAAATTGTGATGATTGTCAAATATATAAAAACTCTGACAAAAACTTAAACTCCAGACGACCGTAATATCCGCAAACTTAGCAAAAAAGATGTAGTAAATTGTGATATCTATTTCTTAAATTTTGGAGCTCCAGTTATTCAGAAAGGCCTGCCCAATGTTCTCTTCCACTTCGATCTTAATATTATCGTTAATAACAAATCCACACATATTGAGGTCTACCTTCGACAGTTCGCCCGGGAAGTCATTGGTGCCATTCCTGATAACTCTATCCAAGTCTACGCTGACGGCAGTCGAACCGACGATTTAAAAAATATGTATTAAAAATAACCCCGAAAAATCCAATTTAAAGTTATATAACTTTTTTATGAGCAGAGATATTTAAAATTCCTCAGTTTATTTCAAAGAGCTATTAATGGGGAAGAAATAATAAAACAAAACATGGTGACATCTTTTATAGTTCCTGAGAAAAATGATCGTAACTGTTGAAAAACCTTATACTTCAGGAAACGCAAAAGAAAATTAAGGTAAAGGTAAGAACTGATATACAGAGTTTCTGAAAAATACTTATAAAAAGAAAACTACTAAACAGAAATCAATAATCTTGGTCTTAAATTAAAGCTATAGATATGCAGATTTAAAAAAAAAACCAGAAAATCGATATTTTTGATCCAAACACAGATCTGACCCTTTGACTGTAATTGACTTTTTAACTGTCAACAACCTTTTGGAGCTTGTCTGACTACTGTCAGACGAGCTGAGGATTAGAAACAACAACACAGTTTCAGAAAATTGCATATTCTCATAAGAAAACTAACCTTTAACCGTATTTTACACACCAATAATTATATATAAGTAGTTTTGTTTAAAAATAAATGTATTTTATCACAGTGTGTGTTTTTCTGGGTATTTTAGCACTAACTACTCAATTTAGACATATATTGTTTGTTAAAAAATAATTGTTTTACCTCAAACATATTCAGGGTTCTTTTGTGATTAGAAATAGCATTGAGATTGATGCATAGTGCATATTGTGTTAAACAGTTAGCTAATTTGATGATGAGCTTTTATTAAAAAAATGAAAATAACAGAAATTCAAAATGCATAGTATAAAAATAAATTCTTAAATGAACCTTGTGTAATTCCGAAAAGAAATATTGTACATAAAAGCACAAAGCTGTTTTTTTAGAGAAAACTTAATTGTAATGAGCCTCTAATATAAAAGTTTACAATTTTTCAGAAAATTTTTGAAGATCTTATTGATATCCTATTTAAAATATAAATTTTTATTACCTATTCAATTATTCATTTTTTGTACAAATAATATTATGAATACATGCGAAGAACATGCTCGTTAAATCTGTGGATCCGAAAATCCTATAGCAGTCATGGGTACTATGGGTGCAGAGTGTCTGGAGAAAATTGCTCTTCCCTTTCAGCAAACAACCTAAATAGAGGAGGTGGAACTCTCTCGGAGCAGAAGTCAGACTTCCACCCTCTCACGGATGCTCCAAGCCTTGTGCCAATGGAAGTTAATGCACCCCTCCTTCCTTTTGACCTAATCCCTGGAAGCACACAACAAAAACAAGCACTAATATTCATTGTTAGCTTGTTAAAAGTACAAAAATGCTTGACAATCGCATATCCCATTACATTTTTTATACAATTTTAAAATCCGATCCCTGTAAGAAATTGCCCAAAAAATTATTCTACATTCTACAGTATTAGATTTGTATCTTAAGTGATAAGTTCTGTATTTAAGATAGAATAATTTGATTATTTAAATAGCTTTTGATTAAAATTATATACAAAAACAAAACAGCAGTTTTATATCAGTTTTATTTAATTAAGGTGATAAAAGTCATATATTTTCCCACACATTACAATAATAAACAGCTTACTTTTTAAAGATAATTTTAGTTTATGCTTTCAAACATAATATCAAACAAGTAGGTTTGTTACAGAATCTGTCACTTAAACCGCTTCCACACAGTATTTGTGCTCAACAAAATACGCAAGTTATTTATACACCTCTGAAAAAATTCGCCAAACAGGGCCTTCAGGTTATAATTTATTTCTAAGTCAAACTTTTAAACGCTAAAATTAACTATTTTCATTAATCTCCTTTCGCAAATTAATAATTACTCATTATCGTTTGCTGAATTTGTTTGAAATTCGAAAAATAATGATGCGAATAAATAATGATGCGAATAAATAATGATGTAATAAAAATCTTTTAGTCGCTAGCAATTTCCCATATTCATTAACTTTCTTTCGAAAAAGAGAATAATAAATAATTAGTAAAATAGATGCTTTAAAAATACAAGCAAACTTTCGCTTATTTTTTTTTATTTAAAGTTAGAATTCTCTATGCATCCTTCCTCATACATATATAATGTAAATGAACCATCATAAGAACTCTATTGTGATATTACAACAATCCAAACTAAATTATATCACATAAATAAATATTCTTTCAAGAGTTTTATTTTTCATTTTAAATAAAGTTTCTCGCACGTTTGACGAAATGGCAACAGTGAAAATATTGAATAAAAATGGAATTTGCATGTGATTTCAAAGTGAATTAAATTTTTAGTTCTTTAAATATTAAATATAATTTTAATTAAATTTTTTTAATGAAATTTGGGATGTAGCCTAACCTGATTTTTTGCTTCAAAATGACGTATCCCACTTGTTTGTGCGACTTGCCGTTCGTTCTGTGAAAGTATGTGACAGACGGACTGAACAATTATAATACCTTCCACTTTTTACGTTATAAACGTAGTGTGGAAGCTAAAACTGGTTCTTTAATGTTTCAACATATTCATACAGTATAAATACACTGCTCAAAACATTTAGGGGAGCACTTTGCATACTTTTGTTAACCCTTTCAGTTTCAACTTCTTATTTTTTGTTCTAAAAATCTAAAA
>JAFNEN010003664.1:0-12288 GCA_019343175.1 Oedothorax gibbosus
AAATTGATCGCCCAGAAAACCCAAAACTGAAAAGTCAAAAAAATTTTTTAAAATAAGTTTAAAAGTTTTTGAAATTTTCTCGTAAAAAAAATTTTCCCCAAAAAATTTAAAAAAAGGATTTTTTTTCTTTTTTATTCACGATGAAGCTTTAGTTGGTAAGTAAAGGAAAAAATTTTATTTTTATTAAATTTAATTCTAAATACAAATTTTTTTACGTGAAATTTTAAATCCCACCGACCTATAATTTCATTTTTTTAGCTTTAGAGGGATAGAAAAAAGAGCCTCGGGTACGTATTGTAAGAAAAATTGTATAGAAAAAGAACTGCGTTTCAGACAAAAAAAATATATCCTATTTTATAAAAAAAATATTCAACTTAAAAATAATTCGGGTTTTTCTACCCGGGAAAAAATTTTTTTAAAATTTTCCCCTTGAAAAATAGAAAAAAATTCTACTAAAATTTTTTTAAATTTTATTTAAAAAAAAATTTTTTAAAAATTTAAACATTATGGGGGGTTAAAACAAAAAAAAAAAAAGGGCCCCCAACGGGGAGAAAAAAATCGACAAAATTTGAAAATCAAAAAAAAATAAAAAAAAAAGGTTTGCTAACATGAAGCCATTTTATCGCTTAAATTTTAACCCAAAAAAACGCTTGGCTTTTTATTGCCGGCAACTCCTATGGTTAAAAAAAGCTAGAAAAAATAAATTAAAACAAGGTTTTGTAGAGTTTATAAAAAAAAGGGAATTTACAAAAAAGGGAAAGCCCCTTTTTTTTTTTTTGTTAATGCAAAACCCATTAAAAATTTTGATATGCAAGACCCAAATTTGGGTAAAAAAAACCCCTTTGGGGGAAAAATTTTTTTGGGAACTTTTGCCCCGCAGATCCGGGTTTGACGCCATTTCAACTGACGCCCCCTAGTATTTTTTTTGGGGGCCCCCTTTTAACACTTTTAAAATTCTTGAACAAAAAAAACGGGGTCACATTTTTTTCCATGAATTCTTTTTTAAAATAATTTTCTACAATAAAAAATCTCTGCTGTACTGCGAGTTTCATTTTTACCGGGTAAAATTTTCATTTACACTCCACGTCGCAACCCCAAACGGGGAGGGCAAAAACAAACTGAACTGGCCAACAGCCCCAATGAGTAACCTAATGTGATGTTTAAACCAAACCCAAACCCCCAAAGCAAAAAAAAGGTTTGTAAAGTAAAAACCCTTGCACGCTTAATAATCTTTTTTTTCCCCCTTTAAAGCTTTCAGGGGGCTTCAAAAGTTTTTCCCCCCCCCCAAAAGCTTTTTAACGTATTTCTTTTCTAGCCCGGGGGCCCGCTTTTATTTGCCTCACCCTGAAATTTTTAGAATTATATATTCAGCATCGTGAAAATTTTTTAATAAAATTTATTTCCCCTTTGTTTCTTTTTATGTTTTTTAATTTGGTTTTTTAAAAATTAGGGGGAAAGTGAAAAAAAATATTTTTTATTTAAACTTTCTAAATGAAAAAAAGTTTTTTTTCACGTTTTACTAAAAAATGATATATAAATTTTTTTTAAAGTTAAAGTTAAATTGTCGGGGTCCAAAATTTAAATTTTTAATAGATCAAAATGGGGGGGGCTATACAGTAGGGGGGGGACGAAAAAAAAAAATTTTTGGGAGACAAACTTCTAAAAAAGACTAAAAATTTGCTTTTTGTCCATGCTGATTGCTGGAAAAAAAAAAAAAAAATTCCAAATTTTAATTTGTGCTGCCTCAAAGCGGTTGAAGTTTGAAAAAAATCCAAAAAAATAAACTCTTTTAATTTTAAAACCCAAAATTTTTTTTAACTTTCTACTTTGAAATAAAAATAATATCTTTCCCTTTATTATCTTTTTTAAATAAACAAAAATTTTAAAAATGGGGCATTAAAAAATTTTTAAAAATTCTCAAAAAAAAATTTTAAAAATATGTTTTTTTGGATAAAAAATCACAAAAATTTTAGTTTTTTTAAAAGTGAACCTTTTTGGGAAAATTTTAAATTAAGAAAAGTGCTTTATACTAAAAATGGATGTTTTTCATTATTTTAAAACCCAATTTTAAGCAGCAGATAACAGTTATTATGAAAAAGTCCGGGGCCCTAGTTTTGGGGAAGGGGGAAGTTTGCTCCTTTTATTTAAAAAATTTTAAAAAAGCATTCTTATTTTTCCCTTTTTTTCCCAAAATGCAGGGGAATGAAAATTGTTTTTAAAAGGGAAATTTTTTTTAACATTTAATGGAGTAAAAAAAGGACCCGGGGATATTCTGATCCCCCAAACGGAAAATTTTGGGGTTTGGGTTTTGAAAAGCTTTTCCCAAAGGTTTCATTTTTAAAAAATTGAAGTATTTTTCCCCAAATCCCCCTTGTAAAAAAATTACTAAACCCCCCTTTGTACAGAGAAAAAATATTTTTATGGATTTTGCAAGGGAGTTTTTTGCAGGAAAGTGTTCCACTTTACCTTTTTGTAAAGGACCCTGGGAACATTTGTCTTTTTTAGGTTTATTACAACTGCCCCAACAAATTTTAAGGCTGTATGTTGGAATACCTGCCCCTTCCCAAAAACGGCAGATTTGGAAAAATTTTTTTTTTGGGGAAAAATGTATGCTCCGGGGTTTTTCCCAAAACGGGTTTCAAGCCCCTTTTTAAAAAAATTTTTGGGTTTGGGCATCTTTTTGACCCCCATAAAAAAAAAATGTCAATACTTTAAAACGAAAACTCAAAAAAATTTTCCACCCCGAAAACCCAAAGTAAAAAGGATACTTTGGCACCCGAAACTTATCTTCTCATATACTTTACGAAGGCCAAAATTGGGGGATTGGCTTTAAGAAGGATAAACAAGCAATGAAAGCTAACTAGGAAAATTGTAAAAAAAGTTGAGCCCCTTTTCCCCAAATTTAAAATCCAAAATTTAAGGGGGAAAACATCGAAAACCATGGACTGGTCCAACCAACCCGAAAACTTGTGGGAAAAACGTGCTAAAAAATTTTTTTAAAAAAAAAAGATTTTTTTTTAAAAGAAAAATATTACTAAATTCTTTAACGATACCCCCCCTTTTGTTCCCCCCTTTTTTTTTTTTTTTTTAAAATTTAAGTTTTGTATATTTTTTAAAAAATTTACAAGTAAAGTTTTTTTCAAAAAGAGTGAAAAAAGTAAACTTTAAAAACTCCTTTTTTTCGTTTTTCCCCCTTTTTTGTCACTTAGCATGTTTTTCCCCCTAAGTCTTTAACTTTGCGAACCCCGATTCCAGCATCCCGTCATCAATCCAAATCATTCGTTTTTCCTATCGGAGATGCATCCCCCTTTTTGAAAAATTTTTTTTAAAATACTATATTTTTTTTTAAAAAACAAAAAAAAAAATATTTTTTTTCTCAAGGTTTTATAATCCTTTTTTTTTTTTTATTTGTAAAACCCAAATTTTTTTTTTTGTATAAAAAACCTTTTGGTTCCCAATATAAGTCCCTTTTTTCCCAGGGAGATTAACTGGGGATTTTTTTTCGTGGGGTTTTAAAAAAATTTAAAAACCCCATTTTGGCCCCCCAAAAGATATTAAACTAAATTCTGAAGTTTTTACCTTTTTTTTTAAAAAAATCATAATAAACTTTTTTTTGCAAAATTAATAGGGAAAAAATAGAAAATTTATTTTTTAGCAATAAAAACACCCACCCTTTTTGTATATATTTCATTTTTTTTTTAAAAGTATCCTTGTAAAATTTTATGTTACTTGGCCCCCGTTGTAAAGGGGGAAAAGGGCCCAAAAACAAAAAAAATTTATTATCTATCTAAAACAAGATATTTACTACAATGAAATTTGATGAATTAAGATATGATTAAAAAGGGACACATGAAAAATTTTACATTATGCATAAAAGGGAATTATATGGTGATCTAGGAAAACCAAAGATAATGAAAAATTTTTAAATTTTTTTCCCAAAGGGGCATTTATAAAATGCACTGGGGAAAATTTTTCCCCCTGCCCAGTTCTTTTTAGAAAACTGTTTTTTTAAAAACCAATTTTCAAAATTTTTTTTGTTACAAAAAAAATTTCCCCGGTGCCTTTTTTTTTTAATGTTTTGTTTTTTTTATCTTTGAAACTTTGAGGAAAAAAAAAAAAAAATACCCCAAATTTTTTTGTTCGGGGTTTAAGGGAAAATTTTTCCAAAATTGATTTCACGTTAAGGTTTATTTACTTTTGCTCAAAGTTTTTATACCCGGGTTTTTCAATTTTCATTCATTTTTCAGCAAAATTTTCTTTTTTAAAAGCGATTTTTGGGGTTAAGGGTTTTTTCAAAATTTTTTTTGGGGTTTCTTGGAGCTGAGACAAACTAAGTACAACTTGAAGAAATTATGGCAAAGGGGTTTTTCCCAGTCAAGATTTAAAAATTGCTTCAATACTTTTTTTCGCCCCTTTTAAAAAAGGAGTTTTTTAAAAAAACCCCGGGTACTTTTTTAAAGCGAAGAACGAAAAAAAAAACATTTTTTGACTCCTCCTCCCCGGCTTTTTATCTTTTTTAAAACTAATGGGGAGTGCAGTTTGGATTTGGGGCCCCCCTTTTCAACGGGGGCTTTTAAAAATAATTAGGGGAAAAAGAAAAACTTCATTTTTTTTAAAAAAAAAAATTTGGGAAAAAGGTTTCTTTTTGGGGAAAACAATTTCCCCGCCAATCGGATTTTTTTTCAGCAACAAAAAAGATAAAAACCCCCTTTCTTTTACATATGTTAAAAAAAGGGCGAAAAACTTTTTTTATTGAAAAAAACCCCCTTTTTTAATAAAATGAATGGGAAAAATTTTTTAAAGTGTTGCCCCCTACTTTTTTTTTAAAGAAGGGGGTAGAAAAATAGTATAAAATTCGGGATATTTTTTAAATTCTACTGTATGCTCCCCTTTGATGCATTTTTTTTTTTATTTTTAATTATTCTTTTAAATCAAAAACTGTCGTGAAAATTAAAATTTTTTTAAATTTTTTTAAACCCCAAAAATTTTTCCCCGTACAAAAAAATTTCTAGTGATAAATATGATTAAAGGGTTTTTTGTAAACGTATAACATTTTTTCAATATTCCACTTAATAAAAAGGGAAATTTTTTTTCCCTTTTATTTTTTTGGGGGCGCGAGTCCCAACCCCCGAAAAATAAAATTATTTTTTTTTATAAAAGAAAAATCTAAAAAAATTTTAAAAAATTAAAAAATTTTTAATTGAAAGGGCGACGGGGTTTTTTTTTTAAAAAAAACAAAGTTACAAACTGCCCCAAAACATCCCGTTTTTTATTAACTAAAAAATTATCAATTCCATTTTAAAACCAAAATTTTCATTTTTTTTGTTAAAAAAACAAAATCAACAAAATTTTGGAAAAAAAATTTCCCCCCAATAGTTTTTTTAAAATAAAATGTAACCATGGGGAAAGGGGGGAGCAGAAAAATCTGAGAGATACTTTTGGCGTTTTTTGTTTTAAAAAAATGTGCAAAAAAAAGAATGTTTTTAAAAAATTCTGGATTTTTATCTTTTTAGGGGACATGGGGGGTACATTTTCAAATTTTAAAAAACTTAAATTTAATCATTTTTTTTTTAAAAAGGGAAAAATTTTTTTTTTAAAAAAAAAATCATGGTAATATTTTGTAGAAAGAAAAAAAAGGAAAATTTTTTTGATATTATGATTTTTCAAAATTTTTAAAAAATAAAAGGGTTTCAAAACCCAAAGGGGGTTTTTTCAAAAGCTTTTTGGTTAAAATTTTTTTTAAAAAAGAAAACGGGGTTTTTTTTCCAAGAAACATTTTTTTTTTAAATTAAAAAAAGGGGTTTTAAAAAAAGTTTTTAAAGTAAACGAAAAACATTTCAAAAAACCCCTTAAAATTTTTTTGTTGAGTATAATCAATAATTTTAAAATGTAAACAAATATCTAAAACGATAAAAAAAGTAAGAAAAAGAAAAAAAAACTTAAAAACTACCTATTTATTTTTTTAAACAAAATTTTTTAGTCAAAGCAAATTTAAAATTTAAAATTTGGGGCTGTTAGTACAAAAATTTTGGGTTTTTAGGGGAAAATTTTTAAAAAAAAATGAAAATGAAAAAATACAAAAGGGGAAAAAAAAAAAAAAGCTGAAATACTAGCTAGTTTGTACCCTTCTAGTTATTAATTTAAGGGGATACACCCCCCAAAAACCCCTTTTCCTAGAAATAATAACATAAATTGTAAATTATGGGGGTTTTTATAAAATTTTTTCACCCCAAAAAAAAGGCATTTTCTAGAAAAAAAAACCCCAAATATTTACAAGTATTTTTTCTCTTTTTTTTTAAAAAAAAAAAGTAAAACCTTTTTGTTTTTTTTTTAAAACAAAAAACCCCCTTTTAAAAATTTTTTGAGAATAACTCCAACAAACTTTTATGTTTGTTTTTATTTTTTTGTTCAAGAACTGTGCAGGGGTTTTTAAAATTTTAGCTACATTTTTAAAAAGAAATACGCATTTATACTGAAAAAAAAAAAAAAAAAAATTTAAAAAAATTAAAATTTAATTCAACATTTTTTTTTAAAAAAAACCCCAAAAAATTTTGAAAAAACCCTTTTTTCATGCACAAAATTTTTGGCACCATATATAAAAAGAACCGGGTTTTTAAAAATTTAAAAATTCAAAAATTAATAGCAAAAAAGTTTTTGGAAATTTTTTTTAAAAAAAGGGGAAATTAAAAAACGGGGGAAAAAGAAAAAAAAGGGTTTAAAAAAACAGACAAATACGTTTTCCCAAAATTTGGGGGAAAAGGGCTGGGGAAAAAATTTAAAACTTTTTTTCCCCAAAAAAAATATCATTTTTGAAACTTTTTGGGAAATGTTCAGAAAAATATTATGAAAAAAAGAAGAAAAAAAATGAAAAATCAAAAATTTTTTTTAAACCCAAATTTTTGGGGCCCTACCCCCCCTTTAAAAAAAAATTTTTTAAAAAAATAGTAGTTGTAATAATTTTAGTTTGTGAAAAACCCTTTAAAAAAGTTTAAATTACATTAAAAATTTAAAAACCCCCCTTTTAACGAAATTTTTAATATTTGCAATTTTTTTTATATTTCAATGTTTTTTAAAGCAACTTTTTTAAAAAAATTTTTTTCCCCTTTTCCCGTCCCCCCGGGGGAAACTGATGGAATGGGAAAAATACAGATTGGGGGATTTTAAAATTTAAAAAATAAAAAATTTTCTTGGACACTAAAGAAAAATTTTCCTTTAAAATCCCCCTGTGTTTAAAACCCCCAAATTTTTTTTAAACAAAATTTCCCCAAAAAAATTTATTGTAAAATTTTTTTCCTAATTTAATTTTTGTGAGTTTTTTTTTTTTAAGGGGGATGCTTTTAAAACCCCCCTTTTTTAAATCCCAACTTTTTATTTTTTTATTGTAAAATTTAAAAAATTTTTGAAATTTTTCTCTTTAAAATGGGGGGAAAAACCCCCTTTTTTAAAAATTTTTAACGAAAATTTAAAAAGGGGAAAAATTTTTTAAAAAACCAAAAAATTTTGTAAAAATTTGGGAAAAAAATCAAAATACCCTTTTCCCAAACTTTATTTTTTTTAAAAAAAAATTTAATTCAATTTTTAAAAAAAATTTTTTAAAAAAGCAAGCCTAAAAAATTTACATGGCAAAAATTTTTTGAATAAAATTGTTTTTTTATAAATTTTTAAAATTTTACCGGTGTTTTTTTATTTTGCTTTTTAAAATAAAAAAAAAAAATTTTTTAAAAATTTTTCAAAAAAACGCGTTTTTTCCCATTCTAACGATTTCTAAAAAACAAAAAAAAAATTTTTAACTTTATAGAAAAATTTTTGGGGAAAATTTTTTAAAAAATTTTTTTTAAAATAAGGGGGGGGGGGGAGTTTTCCCTTTTTTTGGGAAAAAAAAAAACGCATTCGTTTTAAAATTTAAAAAAAGAATCACTGGGAGTAAAATTTGGGGTTTCATATTTTATTTAGAACTGCTGAAAACTCACTTTAAAAATACAGGTTATAAAAAAGCACATATAAGGGGCCATTTGGGGGGTTTTGAAATAGGGGAAACCGGGGCTAAATTTTTTTAGATGGTGGGGGAAAGGGGTTTTTCCCCCCGGCCCCAGGAAAAAAAACTTTGGGGGGCGCCCCCAAAAAGGGGGCTTGGTTTATAAAGCAAAAAAACTTATGAGTATAGTATGTTTTCGGTCCAAAAAAAAAAAAAAATTTGAAATCATTTGGGGGATTTTAGAACACTTTGAAATCATGGTCCATTCTTTGAACACTATTAAAAACAGGGGGCCATTCTTTTTAAAAAATTTTTGAAAAACATGGTCCATTTTTTTGAAAACTAAATTTTAAAAAAAATTGGGCCCCTTTTTTTAAACCCCAAAAATTCCCTTTTACTAAAAAAAACTTATTTGGTTTTTAAGGGGAAAATTTTTAAAAAAAAAATCTATCCTAACAAAAGATTAAAAATTTGGGAAAAAAATAAATATCTTGGGGGTCCTTCTTTTTCTTAAGAATTCGTTTTTTTTCCCTGGTTCCCCGTTTTTTTTTCTATCCCCCCAAAAAAAAACATGCTTTTTTCTAAAAAAACCCTTTCCATTTAAAAAAAAATTTGGAAAATCGCAAAAGATTTTTTTTTTTAAAAAAAAAGTGTTTTTTTCCCCGGTTTTAGAAAGTGGGCAACCTGGAAAACAAGTTCAATGTGATTTTTTAAACTGTTGAATTGTTTTTTTTTTTTTGTTTTCCCCAAAACCCCTTTTTTAAAAATTTTTTGGGCAAGAATCATTGGATGGAATTACAAGGTTAAAAAAACCAGTTTAAAATTTTTTTTTTTTTTTTAAACCATGATATTGTGTTTAAAAAGCATTAAAAGTTAGCACCCCATTTCTCTCAAAACTCACCATGGAAAAAACACAATCGGGGTTTTCCTTTTTTTCCCGGGGCTTCAAAAAATTTTAAAAAAAAGGTTGATATTTTTAAAAAGCTAACACCGCCCCACCGATAACTGTGCCCCAAAAATTGGGGGAAAGGGGTTTTTTGTGATTTTTGGGTTTTTGACACGGCAAAGTAAACCCTTCATTTTAATTGAATTTCTAAAAAAAGCAGGAGGCAAAAATTTTTAGCATCAAAAAAACCCGGGAAATTTTCTTTTTCCCCCTTTTTCCCCTGGCAGTCCCCTTTTTTGGGGGATCGTTGGAAAAATCCTGTTTTGGGGGCTTTTCCTCTTCCCTTTTAAAAATCAAAACTCAATGTTTTAAAAAAAGAACTTTTTCCCCCTTTCAACAGTTGAAAAAAAACAAAAAATTTTTTTAAAAAACCCCACAAAAATTTTTTTTGGGGAAACCAAAAAATTTCTAGGGAATTTTTTCCCAAAAAGCTGCTCATAAAACTCTGAATACAATGGGGACGATTGAAAAGTTTTTGATTCTCTTGTTAAGAAAGAGTTTTAAAAGCTTTCTGTTAAAAAACAGCTGAAACCCCTTTTTTTTTTTGGAAAAACCCCAAAAAACAAAATGCCCGCTGAAAACAATCATTTTTAGAAAACCAACGCGGGGAAAAGGTGCTCAATGTCTCTCTCTTAAAAATTTTTTAAAATTCATTTGGAAAAGGGGGAAGAATATTTTTTTTTAATGTGTGGGTTAGATCAACTACCCCAAAATCACTAGGCCGAATGAAATGACGATCCCGGACAAAAAAAAAAAACTATCAAAATATTTTAAATTTTTGGTTTTTTGTAACTTTTGGAAAAAAAATTTTCCTTTTGATTTTGGTATGAAAAAAGGGGGATTGGTTGATTTTAACAAAATTTTTTTGGGAAATTTTTTGACCATTGGGTTTTTCAACGGAGGCGCTACCGCCCCCCGGGGGGCGGTTGGAGGAGGGGCGGGGGGGGGTGAGAATGTTTTTGGGAAAAAAGGGGGCGGGGGTAGGGGTTTTGGGGGGGAGGGGGGCAATTTAGCTTTTTTTGGAAAATTAAATTTTTAAAATTTTTAAAAACCCCAAAAAAGAAAAATAACCTTGACCCCCCGGGGTTCCCATTGGGGGGAAACTTATAACCCAACCCCCGGGATCTCTCGTAACTTTTTTGGGGTTTCCGTGCCATTTTTCATCCCTTTCCTTTTCCTGTAATCCCTTTTTTGTTTTTCGTGTTTATTGTTCGTGTTATTAAAATTAAAATGTTCGTTGTTCTTTTTTTTTTTCCCGGGCCCCCCCTAAGTATTTTATTTGGCCCGTCTGGAAAGGCTTTTTTAAAATTTTTTTTTTTCCATTCTTTGCACCACTCAGCTGCACCCTTTTTTAAAAAACACTTCCCCGGTTAAGAAAAGAAAAACGGGGGGGGCGACAAAAATTGATGAGGTGGCGAAAGATTTGATTCTTCTTTATGCAATTTTTTGATGCAAAAACCAATTTTCTCTTCAGGTTGATGAAAAACCCCCCCAAACCCACTAACGAGACTTTATTGTTAAGGGCGTTCGGTTTGTGAAGGAAGGGAAAAAACAAAAAGATGCTTTTTGCCGGAAACTATTGCTTGCCGATCTAAAGATCATTTTTTTAAAACGTCAAAAAATTTTTTTTCAAGAAAAAATTTTCCCCCTTTTTTTGGGCAAATTTTATCTTTTTCCCACCGGGGAGCCCTTGGATGGGGGGTTTGTCACCAAATTTAAACTCTTATTTAGAGAAAAAATCCCGGCCCTATTGCTGTTCCCTGCGTGATTCACAGACCTTTTTGGGTTGGGAAAAATTTTTAGCAAATTTTTCATCAGCTTTACAATAGGGGATTCTGCTGTAAAAAAAATTCAGGCAAAAGCTCTCAAAAGATCGGTTTTTTTCCCGGGTGCTATGTAAAAGGGCAATGATTTCGAATTTTTAAAAAGGGGGGCTTCTAAAACACCGAATTCCCCTGGCCTCCAAAAAAACCCGCCTCAATAGGTTCTGGGGGGGTTTTCGACTCCCGTGCTAGAATTTCCCCCGAAAAGAAAGATTTAGTTTTTTAAAAAAAGACCCCTGCAGTTTAAGAGGGAAAAATTTGCGGTTTATTTGGGAAAAAATTTTAATTTTTTTGAATTTTTAACTTCCCAAAGGGTTTAAAAATTTAATTTTAATCCCCACAAAAATTTTTTTTTTCTGTCTTTTTTAAAAAAACTCTTTTTTGGCAGAGAAAATTTTGGGAGAAATGAAATTTTCTTTTTTCTAATCTTAAAAGAGCTTGTCTACATAATGGCAATGAAAACCTTTTTTTTTTTAAAAAAAAAAAAATTTGTTTATTTCAACACCTTGAGTCTTTGGGGGCCCAAAGGGTTTTTTTTTTTGGTTTTTTAAAGGGGAAATTTTTTTTTAAAAAAAAACCCCCCCCCAGATCATTAACCCCCTTTATGATATCGAAAAAACGAGATTTTATATTTTAGGGGAAAAATTTAAAAAAACTTTTCACCAAATGAAACTAAAAAAGCCAACTTTAAAAACGACGTCTCACAGAATTTTGGCCCTTTAAACTAAAACAGTTGCTGCTACCAGGATTGTGGGCCCCCGTAAGAAAAAATTTTATTGGCTTCCCCTTTTCTTACCCCTTTTTGAGGGGAGGTTTTTAGTGGGTTTCTGGAAAAAAAATTTTTTGAAAAGACTGTAACTCCAAATCGTAGAAAGAGGGGACCTGCATCTTTTTTTTTTCCCCTAAAAAACAGGGAAAAAAAGTTCAGAAACTGGCTTTGAACCATCAAGCACAACCATCTGTCTTTTGTTCTTTATTGATTCCATTTGTATGGGGTTATTTTTTTCTGTTTTTTTCTTCATTATCTAAACAATGTACATACTCTTAAAAAAATAAAATCACATTTAAAACCCTTTTTTTTTCATTCATTTTTGTTTTTTTAAAAAATTTAAAATTTTATCCCCAAAAAAAATTTGGTGAAAAAAAAAATTTTTTTAAAAAGTTTTTTCCTTTTTATAATTCAGTAATCTTCTTCCCTATTCCTTAAAAAAATTTCAAAATTTTCCCCAAAAGGGGGGGTAAAATTTTTTTTTTTTCCCCTTTTTGGGGGGGGGGTAGCTTTTAAAAGGTTGAGAACCACTTTTTTTAAAACGTTCATTACGTCCTTGCGTGTCGTAAGTTTATAAATTTTCAAATTAAAAATTTTAAAACTTATATTTTGGGCCCAAAAATTTTTTTTTTTTTAAAAATAAAAAAATCTTTTTTTATTCTTTTAAAAATTTTGTAAATTAGTTTATAAAAATGTCGAAATAGGGAAATGCCCCACATGGGGGTGATAAATTAAATTTGCTATAAAGGGGAAAAAAATTGGCTTCTTATAGATA
>JAFNEN010003666.1:0-11520 GCA_019343175.1 Oedothorax gibbosus
AAAACGGTTGTTTTTTTTTTGTCAATTCTAGGTTCATTAAAGAGCCCATTCCCCCAAAGAACATATCCACTTAAAATTTAATCACAAGAATTTTCTCCGATTCTTTGTTGTTGTTTTTTTTTTTGTCCTCTAAACTATTGTTTCCTGTTCCTTGATCTAATAAAAGAAGCGGGTAAAAAGGACCCAAATTAGGTTAGGTTGCAATATACTTCAGGCACCCAAGTTTTTTTTTTTTTTTTTTTTTTTGTAGAAGTAGTTTTATTTCCCAGTCTTAGACGCAAAGCTATTGGACGAGCCGGTATTTGATTTTTTGAAACCCTTGTTTGCTCTTGACCAATTGTAGCTCGGCTTAGAAAGAGGAATTTTTTTTTTTTTCTAAAAAAAAATAGTGAAGTTGTTTTAAAGAAATAGCAGTGGTTGTTTCTAAGAGCAAAGCTAAAGTTTAGTTTGAGACAAAGTGTTGGCTTTTTTAATTTTTGTGAGACCTATAAAAATTTTTTTTATTTTTCAAAATTGTGTTTTTTTAAAATTTAAGAACATTTTCAATACAGCCATCTTTTAAAGAAATTTTTTATTAGAACCGTAAAATGATTTTTTAATGATTCATTAAATTAGAACCTGCATTTTTTTCCCTTAAGAATAATAACGAAATTTTTCGTCTTAGTATGAAAACAATAGAATTTCAAAATTTCATTAAATTTAGAAGTTAACTTTCTTTTGTGTAAATAGGAAAATATTTACAATACCATCTATAGAATAAAAATTCATATGTGATAATTAAAAAAAAATTCACATCTCAGGGAAACTTAAGCAAAAAAATTTGTTGCAAAGGGTTTGCAGCTATTCCACTTGAAATATTTAAAAATAACGCCATATTTTTTTATAGTCGATATATTTCCAAAGCAGATAGCCTTTTTCATAAATGAAATGTAATGCATATCGTATGTTTTTAGCATATTATTTACATAACTATAATCTTTTATATGATTCATTAAAAAATCTTATTACTGAATCAAAAAAAATTTAATTAAGTTTTATTTTAAGTTCCAATTTTAAAATCTGACATTTTAAGTTATTTTTTTTTAAAATAGCTTTTTGGGAACGTTTTGCGTAAACCCATGGACACTTAAAACCCTGGAGAAAGCGCGTTCCTAATAACCAATGACCTTTTTTATTTTAAAATTAATACTAGAAACCAATTTGTATTTGCAGTTTTTTTCCTATTACAGTTTCCACCAACTTTTTAGGTTTAGAACAACTTTGAAACAAAAAAAAAAATTAGGAATACGATAATATTTTTTTTTCACGTTTATCCGAAAAATTAACACAGGCGTTTAAAGGGTTAACTAGTTTTGCTAACCTAAGTTAACAAAAAAAGTAGAACAAAAATTAAGATTTCAAAAACTCAATCGTTGAGAAATAATTTTTAAAACACGATAACTAATTCCATTCAGCGAAGCTTTCTAAATTAACAAAAGTCACTTTTTTTTAAAGCTTTCTCAACGAAAGAATTGCTGAACAATAGTGAAAATCCAGTATTTAATCCAGTGACCGGAAGTAACAGATAACAAACCAAGAAAACTTTTTACCAGGGGGGGGGGGATTATTCAAAATCTCGCAAACGTGCGCGATTTCATAAACACAATTATCACTAAAACTCCATTTTAGTAATTGCTGGACGATTTTTGCTGTAGCCACTCATTATCCAAACTTTGAGTAAACTTTTGAAATTTATGGGCACGTAGTAGATTCCGATGCAATTGGACTCCTGAAAAAAAACTTGGAAGATAGCACTTGGAACCCTTTTAAAGCTAATTAAAATAAGAGCATTTTATTTCCCCTAGTAATTGTTCAGTTACTTTTTAAATGCCGATTCTCCAATACTAACTTTTCAATTCGAGTTAGGGAAGGGGATCCCCGCAGAATAGGATTCAGCTGCATTTTTTCTGGTGGATGTATGGGATAAAAAAGGATTAAAATGTCGATTGCAGGCTCTGTTTGACCGGGAGCTAGCGCTAATGGTTTTTTGCTATCAAGGACACTAATTTAGCAAAATGAAGAGTTACAGGGGAAGAACCGCTTTTTTTTTATTGAGTAGATTTCCCTAAAATTTTATCTGCTTGGGGGGGACATTGCGAGAGGAACCGGTTTTTCTCTTTCTTCTTCGCTTTCGGGCCAAGCGTCGGAATCGGGCCCTCGCGTTTAATCCAAAGGCCCCTACTTGGTTTTTAAAATCGGTAGGGGAGAAAAGTCGTGGTTTAGGACTTTTTCAATTAATTGCTAATCTTTAAAAAAATTTTTCCCTTTTAAATTTTTTTTTTAGAAAAAATCGTGATTTTCCCAATCAATCGTACTTATTTTTTAAAGCTTGACATGATGATAAACACGGTCCCTTTTGAAAAAAACGCGGAACTGAATTTCAGGGTTGCAGTTTTTGAGAAAATGCACAAGAAATGGGGAAACTGGTTTTCCTTCACCCCGTTTTGGGGGATTACTCGCTATCATCGCAAAGTTTTTCAAAAAGAAATTAAGCGGTTTTTTCCCCTGTACTCCTTTTATATGTGGAAAACACGCGTAAAACTAGTTTAACTAACCATCATTTTTTTTTTGCCAAACTTTTTTGAAAAAAATTAAAAAATTTTTCAATTTTTTTTTTTAAAAAATAGGGTTTATTTGACTCAAAAAATGCCTAAGAAAATTATAGGATTTAAATGGTTTTTGGGTTTAAATATTTACAATTTTTATCTGAAAGAATTGAAAACATTTTCACAATTTTAGCGTTTTGGTTTTTCCCCTTCCCAAAGGTTAAATTTTTAAATAATTTCGAGTTTCAAAAGAAATAATTTTTCAGAAGCTTTTTTTACACCCTTACAGAAATAGGAAATTTAAACCCACATACGAAAAGCCGTTGACGTCAGTCCAAATAATCATGCTTCGATTATATAGGACAGATCGTTAAAGTAGGGATACATATTATGTGCAAATAGTTTATTTTGAATTATCGTCGCACGAGAGCTATTACGAGGTTATTTGGCGACGAGCGCCCCTTTTATTTTAAAACTACAGTGAAGGGGACGAGCCGCACCTGAAAAGGCCACCCAACGAAAACCGGGTTAAGGGCGGCATCGTACGCAGCTTTTAGGCCCTTTTGAGGGTATTTAACGTGCACTCCCCCCCTACCTGGGGTATTATTTCGCCCCGGAATTTTGGGCTGCACGGGCCGTTTATAGGTCGCATTTTATTCTGGCGATGCCTGGACCCGACCTGGGACCCCCCCGCATGCTAGGCGAATGCCAAAACCGACTGGGCTCCACCAGCCCCCTATGTTCAAATAGAGAACACAACCCCAAAAATTAAATACATGCGGTTTGCATACATTAATTTTGAAAAATATTTTTAAAAATGAAACTAAGGTGAATTTTTTTTACTTTTTAATATGTATTTTACTTCTGTTTAAAAAGATTTTTAACTGAACAAACCCCAAGGTTATGTCATATATATTTTGAGTAATAAAAAATTCAGCAGAAGGGGTACAAAAAGCAAAACACATTTTATAAAAAAAATACTCCCCCACGAATGTGCTTGAGAGCCCAAAAAAAAATTCAATTTCATGTTTCCCATAAAGCAATACCCAGCTGAAAAGAATATTTTTCCCTTCACGGGAAATTTTTTTTTGAAAAATTTAACCCTTAGGGGGAGATTTTCAATGCGCTTTTTCGTAATTAATTATCCCATTCGAAAGAAAAAAACTGCCCACGAAAAATTTTACCACCTAAAATTATTTTGATTAAATGGATGAACAGATTAAGATTTTTAAAAACATGTATTCCCTGGAAATAGGAAGCTAGGGGTGTTTTTTTAATTCAGTTATTCAATTCAAAAACAGGGAGCCCCATGGAGGGCTTAGCTGTTGGTCGAAAATTTTTTTGTAATTTGTATATCTTGAATGGCCCAAATACATGGTGGCCTTACATTATTTTTAAAAAAAAAAAAACAACCCACTTACCTTTTCTTTTTTTCTCACCGAAGATGATTTCTTTACCGTTTGGGTTGATCTTTTCCCACTACAAATTGAGTTATTCGCCCCTTTAAGGTAAACCCGGAACGAAAAAATCGAAATACCCCGTTTGAGTTTTTTGTTTGTTTTGAATGCCCAAATTCTGATTCCAGTGATAATAAAACATGTTTTTGATGCTCAAATTTAAAGAAGAAACTCCAAATTTCTTTGGTACCCACCCCACAGTTTGCAATATTCAAATTTCCCCTCTTTACGCTTGATATCTCAAAACAGTTTTTTTTTTATGTTTAATTTTCCCTTTTTTCTCAGGATCTATAAAGCCAAGAATACTGTTCGGGGGCCCAAAATGTTTCTTAAACGTTGCTTAATCTTGATATCCCGTGCGTTTTTGAAAAATTTTTTTCTTATTAATAAAGTTTTGTTTTATTTTAAAAGTAGGAAGAATTTTATTTTATTTTTTTTTTTTACTTAGAAACTGTAAAATTTTAAATTTTTTCTGGAACAAACCCGAAAATAATTCTTAAACCCCCGCATATCACCAATTTAAAAATTTAATGTTTTGAATAAACCTTAAAAAAATTTTAAATTAATAAACTGCAGTAGTTCCTGAGAAAAAGGAACTTAAAAAGGCTTAAATTAACATTGCGTCCAAAGGAAGCTGTTGGGGGGGATTCCGGGTTACCTTAAATTGTTGTTTTTTATGCTGATGAGTAATGCAGAAAACTTGATACGTGGTAACAAATTACAGCTACTTACTTTTAGCTTCTTTACAAAATGAACCACAAACTATCAACTAAAAAACCATCGTAAAAGTCCCGAAAAAAAACCCACCACTCCCCAAAATCTTAGGAAAATTTTTTTTTTTCGAATGTTGCCAAAATGTGTTCAACAAAATTTTTGAAAATGACTTTTGGGATCGTTTGGTGATAAATTCCCTTTCCCCTAAAACTGCTCCGGTCCTTCCCTACTTAATTTAAGGGAATAGAAGCCCCTTATAGATATTTTTTCTGATCCCCCTCTAGATTCTGTCTTTAACCCCCCATTTTTTTGAGTCGGTCGTGGGCCCCGGTTTTTTTAATTTCCCCGTGGCTTCAGAAAAGCACTATTGGGTGGGAAGAAATTGTGGTTTTTCCCTAGACCTACACGAAGAAAATAGGGAATGGCCCTCGTAAATTTTTTAACAGAGCCCAAAAAAAAAAAATTTTTTCCGCTTTACGGGGAAACTAAATATTGCATTATCTCTAGAAAATTTTTGACCAAGCACCCCAAGTCCCCGAAAAATATGTTTTTACTAACCAATACCAAATCTAGAAATAGGGTTTTGTTTTTTAGGGGGTATTTTTTTTATTTTATTTAGTTTTTTTTGGTTTTAGACATGTGCCTGCCTAAGGCTGGCGAGGCGGGATTTTTGCTAATATAGTTCTGTAAAAAAAGCTCAAATAAGCAACCGTAAGGGGTTATCAACAAACGGATTGTTAAATTTTAAATTTTGTTTTTTGTTCAACAAAGAGATAGAAAATGGAATTTGGTTAAGCCCATAATTAAAGGGAAAAGGGAGGTAAAAGGGAATTTGTTTCCGGCTTCCCCATTTTCCCAGCCTCCTTCAGGAGCTTTAACACAGCCAATCCGACTCGTATTTTTAGAACCCTGTCAAGTGACGAGGTCGACATCTGAAACGGTTTACCCCAACGAAACTTCGAGGGGAAATCGTACGCTAACGCCGTCGGGACCCCTTTTGGGCTCCACCCGATTTTAAAGAGCAAAGTCCCTGGTCCCCTGGGTTGGGACTCGGGCCCATCCGTGATGAGGATTTTTTTTTACTATTTCCAGCACGGATCCGATTTATAGGATGACTTGGCAAATATGGATTCGAACCACCGCACTCCTGAGAAGGTTGAATCTCTAGGCTGATGCCCTAACCACTCGGCCACGGACGGGCCAGCCCATAAGTGGAAGCCTAAGAATTGACGTCAGTGCTGCCAACTATTCTATCAGCACGTTATCGAAAAGTGAGGTTTTTATTCTCATGATTTGGTTGTAATATTAAACGTTGCTCTACTGCTACTCGAAGGCGTATGCCAGCTGGTCTCGTAACTTCGTAGTCGTCAAGCGACACAGTCAAAAAAGGTGGACGTCACTTTTTTTTTTTTTTTTTTTTTTTTTTTAGTTTTTAGCTTATATTACGAAATATGACGAGACGAAGTCCGTTTTTACGTGAATTTAGTAATTAGACCAAGAAATTGATAAAAAAGAAAATTCATGACCATCTTTTTTCTCTTATTTCTTAAAATTTTGATTAATTTTCCTAATTATTTCGTTGACTGTGGTTCTAAAATACGACGCCCGTCGCCATGGCCCTCGTGTAGCTAACCTAATTATTTTCGAAAAGAATATGTATGTGTTTTTTACCGGTACTACATGTAAGCTGCTTAATTTTAAAGTAAGAACTAACTACACATTGAATATAACAACATGAACAACAAGTCATATTTTACAGCAAATTACGAGGATATTGTCATTGGCCCCCAAGTAATTGTATTGCGACGTTATCTAACCACTAAACCTAAACCAATTATCGTCCAACGTTCTCATTTTTCGATAAAGTGCTGATAGACTAATTAACAACATTAAACGTCAATCGTTGGCCGCCACTAAAAGCCAATAAAAAAAAAAACTGCCAATCTCTAGAATTTACACTTTCGTGGTTTTGTCCCTCTCATTTGACCGACGATATAATCATATATATCTTATGAGTTTCACATTTTTCTTTTTTAAATTGAAGAAATAGTAGATAACTTGATAATTTAATAATATAATTTCTTGAAATTCTAGTTGAGTTTCTTGGATCTATATATTTTTTTTAAACGTTAGCCTTAGATTATCTGCAAGAACGTTTATTATTTTAAACTTAAGTTTATGTTCATTTTTAGAATATCGTTATAAATAACATTCAAAAAGATGCTACTAAAATTTTTCTTATAAACATATTAATACTTAATAATTCATTTCCATGCAGAATTAATTCAAAAATATCTTCAGTACTTCATTTTTATTAGGCCTGTATTTTATTTCTGTGAATTTTTTTAATAACTTAAATGCTTGGATATTTATTTTCCTACAAAATGACACACCTCAACAAATTCATTTATTCAAAAGAGTTTTTTTTTTAATATTTTTCTTTATATATTTTAAATTAATCCAACTTATAATTGTAATTTTCTCTACTATATCCCCGTAATTTCTTCAATTTTACAGAAAAGATCTGTTATAGACTTTTATGTGTTTTTTTTTTTCTTTAGAAGCAACTTCTGTTTATTTTGCTAATTAGCCTACTTTTCTTTTTATAATTCGAAAGAATTAAAAAAATGAAAAGTAGGTATTGACATGCGGTCGATGTCCGTCTGTCCGTCTGTCCGTCTGTCTGTCTGTCCGCCGTACCCCCCCTTCCAAATCGGTTCTAATCATCGGATCTTAAAAATTCTTTTTTGTTAGAAAGCTATGACCTCAGATACCCAACTTTCATACTTTTTTGTCCGTCTGTCTGTACGTCCCCGGGCGGACATAATCTACTATCTGTCGGCGAATTTCCCATTGAATTAGCATTGAAATTCATTTTGAGTCATTTAAATCACTGTAGGTATTGAAATGCGGTTTTGATGTCCATCTGGTCTGTCTGTCCATCTGTCCTGGTCTGTTCGTATGTCTGTCCGTCTGTCTGTCCGCCTGTCTGTCCGTTTGTCTGTCTGTCTGTCTGTCTGTACCCCCCTTCCAAAATCGGTTTCTAATCATCGGGTCTTAAAAATTCCTTTTTTTGTTAGAAAGCTATGACCTCAGATACCCAACTTTCATACTTTTTGTCCCCTCTGTCCTGTACGTCCGGACGGACATAAATCTACTATCTGTCGGGCGAATTTCCCATTGAATTTAGCAGGAATTCAATTTTGAGTCATTTAAATCACTGTTGCCAAATCAACAATTTGGGATGAGAACTTTATTTAACATATTTGAAGCAAAATAATAATTTCATGGAATCAGTTTGGAATTTACGTCATAAAATGTTAGAACAATTTGATTCTTTGATTATTCATTAATTATCTACCAAGAAAGCGGGAAGGCATACTTTGCATGCAATTTATGCTTAGTTTTAATTTACATTTCTTGTTTTTTAATGCAGTTCGGAGTAGTTTTTATTACTTTTTGTTTATTAATAAATATTTTATTCTCGAACTACAAATAAATCACGAGCAGATGATAAATAATATTTAATTAATTTGCGAAACGAATATTAAGGAAAATAGTTGATTTTGGCTTTTAGAAGTTTAAATTATAGCTGGGTGCTGTGTTTCGATTTTTTTCTAATTGTATAAATCTAGTGTAGAAACGGCTGTTTGATGTATTTACTTTAGGAACCTAGTTTTTTTTTCCCGATTAGAACTTCAGTTAAGTATTGTAAGTAACAGGAAGAAGGCTATTTTAGTTCTTTATGAACTTCTTGTTTTTACATACTTACTTTACATTTTAATATACAAGATAAATAAATATATCAAACAAAAAAGTAGCTCTAAGTTTTGAATTGCTTTTTTTTAATTTGCTAATATGCGTGCAAAATCTAACCTAAAGCCATAATTGTGGTTCTGCAAATTAACAAACACACACACCAAACATAAAAGACAAAACCTTTTATTGAATACAATCCAAACTTCATGCAAAACAATTTTCAAATAAAATCAAATCAATATATTCAAAATACTTACGTAGTCCTAAACCAACAAGATCGATTCCTGAAAATAGACAAAATGAATATTAAAATTTTTAATTAAATTTATTAAAAATTTTTTGCTATCTAATTAAATAATAACATGTTTGATGCGTTATTAAAAACAAGAAGTTCTAAAGAACTAAAAGGCCTACTTTCCTGTTACTTAAATACTTACTGAAGTTCTAATCGGGAAAAAAAAACTAGGTTCCTAAAGTAAATATCATCAACAGCCGTTTCTACACTAGATTTATACACATTAAAAAAAAAATCGAAACACAGCACCCAGCTATAATTTAAACTTCTAAAAGCCAAAATCACTATTTTCCTAAATATTCTTTCACAAATTAATTAAATATTATTTATCATCTGCTCGTGATTTATTTGTAGTTCGAAGAATAATTAAATATTTATTAATAACAAAAGTAATGAAACTACTCCGAACTGCATTAAAAAATAAGAAATGTAAATTAAAACTAAGCATAATTGCATGCAAAGTATGCCTTGGCCGCTTTCTTGGTTAGATAATTAATGAATAATCAAAGAATCAAATTGTGCTACATTTTATGACGTCATTCAAAAACTGATTCATGAAAATAATTTATTTTGCTTTCAAATATGTTTAAATAAATAAAGTTTCTCATGCCCATTGTGATAGAACCGAGGGATAGAACCGATTTTGGAAGAGGGATACGGACAGACGGACAACAGACGGAAAGACAGACAGACATACGAACAGACAGACAGATGGACATCAACCGCATTTCAATACCTACAGTGATTTAAATGACTCAAAATTGAATTTTTCAATGCTAATTCAATGGGAAATTTCGCCGACAGATAGTAATTTATGTCCGTCCGGACGTACAGACAGACGGACAAAAAGTATGAAAGTTGGGTATCTGAGGTCATAGCTTTCTAACAAAAAAAGAATTTTTAAGATCCGATTTTGGAAGGGGGGTACGGGACGGACAGAACAGACAGACAGACGGACCTCGACCGCATGTCAATACCTACTTTATCATTATTTTAATTCTTTCGAATTAAAAAAGAAAGTAGGCTAAAAAATGCATATACTTATTTACATTCTTATAACTATTTTTTTTAATATTTTACTTAACATTTGAGAAATTTCAGTCGACTGTTACTCTGTTAATTAGAATATTTTAAAAAAGATTACTATAGGTCCTTAAATGTAAATCTTTAAATAGTCACGTTTGCAACACCAATAAAGAAAGGCCCACAATATTCTATTTTTGGACAGATAGTGAAAAAATAATTGAATGGTCTTCAAATAAACACCATAATTGTCTTTGAAAAAAAAATTCTAAACTTACTATCTTACTTATATAAACTTTCTATCTTAAGATGAGGAACTTCAAATAATCTGTTATTATGATATTTATATTTAAATAATTTACTTTGTTTAATTGCTATAGATAAATATTAAGTACACTGCTCAAAACAATTAGGGGAGCACATTGCGTACTTTTGTTAACCCGTTTTTTTCAACTTTTTTTTTTTTTATTCTACAAATCCTAAAATTTGTGAAATAGGTTCATTATGCATCTAGAATGAAATGGTAAAAAAAAGGGCAGAAAAAAATCTGATTTTTTTAACTAAAATTTTATTAGAAAAATTGGAATCATAACTTTGAATAAATTATAAAAATAAATTTTCAACACTTTATTTGTTTAAAAAAAGTTAAAATCAATTTTTAAACATCTGAGAATGCAAGCGTGAAGAATTAAAGGTCAATTTATTTCATAAAATTTTTTGAGAGTAAATTTTATTTTACCATGTTTTTTCATATTTTCATTTAATTAAAACAAACTTATTTAATCCTTCCAAAAGACATGATTCTTCCACCTCACGATAAATAAGTGCGAACTCAAACTTAGCGAGAAAAAAAAATCGCAAGCTAAAGATTCCAAATGGAGGTTAAATTGTTTAAACCATGCGCTCCCATAATTGTTTTGAGCAGTTATATACCATGTTTTTACTTTCAAAAATAATAAATATCTAATCTAATGAATCAAGTACAATTAAGTAAAAACATGTTTGCAATTTAATGAGACGTCCTGTTACAGTTAATAATTAAAATAGTGCATTCCAAAATGAATTAATAGTACTTGGAATCATAAATTGTTATTATATACTTTAATAAAGCCAAGCCTTGTAAATTTATGGATTCCAAAGAAACCTACATAATTAATACATATTAAGTGCAATTTGACTCATCTGAAAACCGTATTTGTAAATAGAAAAATAAGCAACATAATTCATTAATTTGTATTTTCCTTATAACTTATTTGTATTACAACATTTTGTATTTTCCTTAACAAATTAACATTAATTTGTATTTTCCTTTTTAAATTGATGCTCTTTGGCCGTAATTTACAGAGTATATTATAATATTCTTATTATTTACCAACTATTCCATAATTGAAATGACAGTTGTAATGAAGTGCTTAACAAGAAAAATTGATTGATGATCAAAAATTGAAAAAATTATCTACGTAATCTACGTAACATTCATCAACGCAAAGAGATCATTGTTGGTGTGTGCATAAACAACAACAAACCATCAAAAGATCATTCTAATCTTCAACAAAATTTTTGCTGTTCATAATTTACATAAAATATGCGAAAACTAAAAGCGTTTGGCCAAACAGCTTTTTTTTTGCCCATGAAGTTGCATCTGAAAATTGCTTTAATGTATCTAAGAGTTGGAACATCTGTTTTA